>APFE030743395.1:0-67687 GCA_000404065.3 Pinus taeda
GGAACTGCACTAAGCGTTCCAGTGTTGGTGGCTATCCTTAAACCACCGCCCTTTTTACCAACATTTCATAGAGCACATTCAGCCTAGTGCTGCCATGCATTATTGCACATTTTGTATTATAGCTCTTTTCTTGGACTCATACATAACCCGTCGGATTAAGGGGGGGAATGTTGGACACCTAATCCTAAAGGGTTAGCGTGGAAGCCGAATGGACAAAGCAGTCCAAGAGACCTTGGAATGTGAATCCCAACGGTCACATAATGTACCATAAATATACATCATTTGTGAATAAAAATGTACTGCATGATTTATCTTTCTATCTGTTTTTCGTTAACCATGTCTGTTTAACATAGGTGAGTAAATGCAAGGGGCGAGCCTCTTGCATATTCTCTGCCTCCTCTAGTGTATTTATGCACAGTGAATGCACTCTTTCCCTGCACATTAATCATGTTAGGTCACAAGATATGATAAACATCCTTTAGTCTTCCTAATAAACACATTATAGTAAAAAAGATGTTATCAAATGCAAGGAAAGAGGTAAATATATGTTAAGTATGTCCAGTTAGGCCTTGTTATATACCTATTAATGAGGCCCATCACCTTCATCTACCTTGTTGATGTCAGGATCTTAGATTCCTTTCCTTGTAGGATAAGACAAAGCATTGAGTTAAACAATTAATTAAATACAATAAAAAAGAAACCTATCTCAATGGTCTAGTTAAAATCAATGAGTCACAAAGAACCTATTTAATTTAATATTAAATTAACATAAAGTTTAAAGACCAATCATAAGATACATAATTAATCATTAATCAAACTTAAGGATCAACCAGAAGTTACATAATTAAGCATTAATCAGGTTTAAGAACTAATTTCAAGTTACATTAAAGATTCAAATAGCATAGTAAATCATATAATACTAGCATATTCATGAGAGATTTGGGTACATAGCTAGCATACGCATACCTCATTTATATACTAATAATACAAACAATAAATTACACAATATTGAACCTTTTAGCAGGAAGCTTAATAACTAAGCATAACATAATACTAGTGTATCCATGTTAGGTCCCTATCCCCTTTATTGTTATTGTTAGCGTAGCCCCCTATTGTTATTGTTGTGCCCATGTAGCCCCCATATTGTTATTGTTGTGCCCCATAGAAGTCGGCTATTGTTATTGTTGTGTTCTTGCATTATTATTGTTATGTAGGCTCTAATTATATTGTGACCCTTTGGACTCCTATATATACCAAGGAGGTATTATCATTTGTATCATCCAAGAATTGTTCATTTATGTGATGTAAAAGGAGATTTCCCCTTCGAAGAGGCTTATTTTGAAGTCATTGATCTATTTTTTCTTCTATTTTGTGATTTGGTTACTTAACACAAAGAAACTTATTTAATTTAATATTAAATTAACATAAAGTTTAAAGACCAACATAAGTTACATAATTAATCATCAATTAAACTTATGGATCAATCATAAGTTACATAATTAATAAGTAATCAGGTTTAAGAACTAATCATAAGTTACATTAAATATTCAACTAGCATAGTAAATCATATAATACTAGTGAATTCATGTGAGGTGTGGCTACGTGGCTAGTATACACATACCTCATATATATACTAATAATACAAACAAGAAATTACATAGCAATGAACCTTTTAGCAAGTAGGTTAATAACTAAGCATAACATAATAGGATCATGGAAAGAACATTACAATACTTTAAAAAATTAATACTTATTTGGAGTAAAATGAGCCTATATGAAATGCTTGATCTCAAAACTCTCACATTTGAAATATTTTTCAGTAGTTGAAGGGAAAAACATGATTTGATGTCTCTATAAACTACTTAAAATCTGAACTTTCATGCTTACAAAATTTTCAATGTTTAGAAGAGATTGGATTGAACCTAGGAAACATTATATGGAAAGGGGTTTATTCGTGATGTGTATGTGTATAAAATTGTCCATCCAAACTATTCCATTTTTTGGAATAATTTAATTATTTAAAAGTATATGACCACTTTGTTGTTTTTGTGTAAATACAAGGAGAAACCATGTTCAATATTAAACACATGAATCCATCTATACAAATGTCCCAAGCATCATATTATTCTATTGCAACATAAATATATAAGGACTAAATTTCGTCGTTTGATAAATTTTCCTTCAAAAAACAATAGTTCATCAACTTTCATTTTTTTCATTTATATAAATGTCCTATGGTATCAGATTATTCTTTTCCAAGTTCTATGTTGACCCTAAAACCTCTTATTAAGCTATAGATATTGAGTTATTATAATTATATTGTTTTATTATTCTGTAAATCAGAACCTTTGATTGTACCCTTTCATTATAATTATACTCTTTGTCTCTCTCACATAGACACCAAATAGACCTAGTCTCAAGATCATTATATCTTGTATTTTATTGTATTCATTGTAAAAGAGCATTTTTTCCTCAAAAAGGATTTGATTCATTGACTTGTTAACATTTTAAAAGAATAAGGTTCATAAAATTTGGCATGAGAGCATATGAAATTTAAAATTATATGATAATGAAAAAAATGTTAAAAAAAAATCGAAGCATTGATAATTACCAACTCTTCATTATATTGCATCTAAATAAATATCACCCTACCCGGTCTTAGGTTCAAATCTCATGGGAAGGGGTTGAGGATGGGAGCCATTTTTAGGGGAATTAAATTATCCCAAGCAGCATGAGCTTCGTACAATGTTGGTAATAACAGCCCATAAGTGGGAAGATCATTTTTCCATCTAACATTAGGCCAAAAAAAAAAAAAAAACATCTAACTATAAGAAATATTGGAAAAAAATAAATTATATCATTAATATTAATGAAAAAAATAAAATTAAAACAATATCATTTTAAAAATTAATATAATATATTCATTTTATCAAATTTATTTAAATGACAACAAAATTTATTCAATATATCATTTTATATAGCAATATAATTATAGCAAGATGATATGTAATAGTAAAATAGAATGGTATGATAAATAGTGTGATTAATTTAATCCATTTTTACATAAAAAGAATTATCAATATCTCAAAACTCTCATCATATTTATTCAAATTTTATAATATGATTAATTAATTAATATAGTTAATATAAGAATGAAAATTTGAAAAACAAAAATTATTGTTAATATATATAAAAGAAATAAATAAGTTTAAAATAGATTTTGTATAATAAAATTATGAATTTTTAAAATTAAAGTGTATTTTTATATTCAAATAATTTACCAAATTTAGATTGTAAAATTTTTGATATTAGATTGTAAAAAAATTGTTTTTGATATATCAAATAAATTTAAATTTGATATTATCGTTAAAAACTTATATGGGATAGTGAAGACTATCTTCCTTTTCCAAATATGTTGGAAAGAAGGCTTGTTGTCTTACTCATGGCTCACTAAATCTGTTGGAGCCCCATATATGATTTGAACCACTCTTATCATTACCAACCACACTGGAAAGAAATATAAAATGAGCATGAGTAGCAATTCCATGTTTAGATTAACCCATTCCTTTTTTCAATGGAACTCCAACTACTGAAACATACATGTTCTATAATGTACTTACCTATGAATATCACTTAACCAGGTATGTAAGGAAAAAATTGGTGATTTCATTCATTGTATAAGCGATGAAGAACCTAAATAAAATACTATTTCCAGTGTTTGAAATACATTTCTTATCCATATTCTTGAACCTAATGTTGGTCCATCAGATCCCTAGAGTCCTATGCTTATAGCTTGATTAGCCGAAAAATAGTGTTACGAATTACTATTTCTTATCCAATATTCTTGAACCTAATGTTGGTCCATCATATCCCTAGAGTCTTAGGCTTAAAGCTTGATTAGCCGAAAAATAAAATTACTCGCAGTGTATTGTGCCAAATAAAAGTCTTTTCCACCCCTCCCTCCATAGAGATAGAAGTGGGTGAACAAAAATTGATTGTAGTTCTCGCATAAGAAAAACAATGTATAATATCTTGAAGAGAAAATTATTCTAATTGGCCATTATATATTGCTAACATGAGTAAATCCAACAATCGAGGATTTTGAGTAACTGGCCCAGCAGCTAAAATGGCTAAAATAGTAATAAAAATCCGTCCCAATCTCCAATGAAAATCAGTAAGTTGGGTAATGTTCCATCATGTCATGAGTAGCACTTGCAGTATGAGATGTAAATCAAGTTGTTCTTGCAGTTGTTTCTGTAGTATTATACAATTTTATCAAAATAATGTACATTAATAATCCCAAAATATCAAATTATATCCAGCAATAAAGAATAAACATCTCTTGTTAATTCCTTCATTTCTTCCCATTGAAAGGATGATAAGCAAAGCAATCAAAAAACTAACCATTACCGAATTTATTTACAAGCTTAGAATACATTTAGATGGAAAAATGGTAGGTCTATTTTAAAAAGCTAGCCAACAAAGCTCTGTTTTGTCACAAGCTTCAATATCGATGTCAAAATCAATTGAATTTAGAGATGATTTACAGAGCTCTGTTTGGTCACAAGTTTCAAAATCAATTGAATTTAAAAGTGAATTGAATCAATTAAATACAAAAACATAAGTTTAGCTGGCTGTTCAAAGCATCCTATTGTAGTATACCCAGAAAGAAGGAGGGAGCCATTTTCCAAAACGGAGTTTTTTATCTCTGTTTTGTCACGACCTTCAAAATCAATTGAATTTAAAAGCAATTTCCAGGCCTGCAAGCTTGTGCATATTTTGCCTTTTAACATGGACATGCAAAGGAGATGCGCAATTGGAAACAATTCAAATTCAAATTCATAATTAGAAGCTTCTGTTTTTATCTATTTCTGGAAATGATATTGATATATAACATCATTACAATTAAACCAAAATGTTCAAATTATCAACAGAAAAACAAATCATACCTTTTACATTTGGTTAGGTAACCTATCAAAAGGTATTTTGTATTACTCACATGATCAATTAACACTGGTTTATATTTATGTACTTTGATCATATAGCATATTAAACATATTAAATTAATAAAGGTGGGGTGGACTGACCTTGAAAAGGAAGTCCCAGGGCAGCACCAATGGCGGCCACGACCGGCCCAAACTCTTTGGGAGAAAGTCTGCCATTGTGATATTTGTCCAGTGCTTCGCACCTCTCGTCCACGTACTTGGCAAAAGCTTCATCGTCCTCAACCAACTCCTGGAGCTTCGACCCATCAAATATCATATAACTATATCCATTTATTTTTCTCCTTTATCCTCTCTCCCCTGCTTCTCGTGATTTGTCTCTGATTCCCGTGCTTCCAACGTGATCAATCAAAATCTGTATTTGTCAAGAAAAGAAGGTGGCAGCAAGATATAGAATCCTGAAGCTTCCAGAATGCACAGTGGTTGCATAACAATTAATAAATAAGAGCGAGCTTTACAGGTGGGTAGTGACAATATGGTTGCCTGGAGAAAGCTGAGTTGAATATTTCTCAACTGCAGCACCTCTCCATCTTCATTCATATGCATGCCAAACATTTTCGCAGCAGCCGTTGACGTTTACAGCAGGAGTATGGGCCGGTAAGGAATTGTAGCTCAAATTTGCATTAAAACACATGAGAACTGGAAAAAAAAATGAGCGCACCCAATCAAAGTTCCCATTGCTGCAGACTGCCATCAACTCAGTTCATGATCTCTGAAGAAGCATCTTCTTCACATGACAACAATGTACAGGTAGCCTGCCAACCTTATTAGCCATTGTAAATTTGGCATCCAACTTACCTGTGATCATTGTGAAAATACGCAACAATATTACGAACATGGTTTATAGCTTTTATACCACATTCAAACAGCTGTGCAGCCTAAGACTCAATATACAATTCACTAAAGCTACAAGACTTATGTGGTTGCGATTTGGGCTGGCCTTCAAGCGCCAGCGCCAGCCCATCGAACGGTCAATCTCGTGGCGTCCATCCGATGGTCAGGCGTGCGAAATGGCCACGTGGCACACATCTGACAGTTGGATCTGAGCGGATATAAGATTGTGCCACGTGGCACACATCTGACGGCTAGATCTGCGCAGCTGAGACTTGACCAAGTGGCAGCCCTTTCACTGCGAGACCTGAACGGATCAGAATGCGCCACGTGGCACACATATCTGGCTGCCAATTCGCCACGTGCTAACTTACCGTTAGATCTGGGCAGTTAGAAAGCGACACGTGGCAGCGGTCTCAGAGTCAGATCTGTCCGGATTAGATTGCACCACGTGGCACCTATCTAAACGGATCAGAATCCGCCACGTGCCGCAATCCTAGACGTCCAAATCTGTCCGTTGCCACGTGGCGCAATACTAGACGTCCAAATCTGTCCGTTGGATGGCCGCCACGTGGCGCAATCCTAGACGTCCAATCTGTCCGTTGGATGGCCGCCACGTGGCGCAATCCTAGATGCCCAAATCTGTCGGTTGGGTGGCCGCCACGTGGCGCAATACTAGACGCCCAGATCTGTCCGTTGGATGGCCGCCACGTGGCGCAATACCAGACGCCCACATCTGTTGGTTGGATGGCCGCCACGTGGCGCAATCTTAGACCACACATCTGTCGATTGGATGGCCGCCACGTGGCGCAATCCTAGGCGTCCAAATCTGTCCGTTGGATGCGCGCCACGTGGCGTGATAAAGACGGCCAGTTCTGTCCGTTGGATATCCGCCACGTGGCGCAATCCTAGACGCCAAGATCTGTCCGTTGGATGGCCGCCACGTGGCGCAATCCTAGACGCCCAGATCTGTCGGTTGAATGGCCGCCACGTGGCGCAATCCTGGACGGCCCAATCTGTCCGTTGCATGGTCGCCACCTGGCGCAATCCTAGACGTCCAGATCTATCCGTTGGATGGCCGCCACGTGGCAAAATCCTAGACGCCCAGATCTGTCGGTTGAATGGCCGCCACGTGTCGCAATGTTAGACCACACATCTGTCGGTTCGATGGCCGCCACGTGGCGCAGTCGTAGGCGTCCAAATCTGTCCGTTGGATGCGCGCCACGTGGCGCGATATAGACGTCCAGATCTGTCCGTTGGATGTCCGCCACGTGGCGCAATCCTAGACGCCCAGATCTGTCCGTTGGATGGCCGCCACGTGGCGCAATGCTAGGCATCCAAATCTGTCCGTTGGATGGGCACCACCTGGCGTCATACTAGACGTCCAGATCTGTCCGTTGGATTTCCGCCACGTGACGCAATCTTAGACTCCCAGATCTGTCCGTTGGATGGCCGCCACGTGGCGCAATCCTAGGCGCCCAGATCTGTCGGTTGGATGGCCGCCACGTGGCGCAATCCTAGACGTCCCAATTTGTCCGTTGGATGGTCACCACCTGGCACAATCCTAGACGTCCAGATCTATCCGTTGGATGGCCGCCACGTGGCGCAATCCTAGACGCCCAGATCTGTCGGTTGAATGGCCGCCACGTGGCGCAATCCTAGACGCCCAGATCTGTCCGTTGGATGGCCGCCACGTGGCGAAATGCTAGACGTGCAGATCTGTCCTTGGATGGCCGCCACGTGGCGCAATCCTAGACGCCCAGAGCTGTCCGTTCGATGGCCGCCACGTGGCGCAATCATAGACACGCATATCTCTCCGTTGGATGGCCGCCACGTGACGAAATCCTAGACGCCGAGATCTGTCGGTTGGATGGCCGCCACGTGGCGCAATCCTAGAGGCCCAGATCTGTCCTTTGGATGGCCGCCACGTGGCGCAATTCTAGACGTCCCAATCTGTCTGTTGGATGGCCGCCACGTGGCGCAATTCTAGACGTCCCAATCTGTCTGTTGGATGGCCGCCACGTAGCGCAATCATAGACGTCCAGACCTCTCCGTTTGATGGCCGACACGTGGCGCAATTGTAGACGTCCAGATCTGTCCGTTGGATGGGCGCCACGTGGCGTAATCCAAGACGTCCAGATCTGTCCGTTGGATGCTCGCCACGTGGCGCAATCCTAGAAGTCCAGCTCTGTCCGTTGGATTTCCGCCACGTGGCGAAATCCAAGACGTCCAATCTGTCCGTTGGATGACGGCCACGTGGCGCAATCCTAGACGCCCAGATCTGTCGGTTGGATGGCCGCCACGTGGCGCAATGCTACACGCCCAGATCTGTCGGTTGGATGGCCGCCACGTGGCGCAATCGTAGACGTCCCAATCTGTCCGTCGGATGACCGCCACGTGGCACAATTCTAGAGGGCCAGATCTGTCCGTTGGATGGCCGCCACGTGGCGAAATCCTAGACGTCCAGATCTGTCCGTTGGATGGGCGCCACGTGACGTAATCCTAGACGTCCAGATCCGTCCGTTGGATGCTCGCCACGTGGCGCAATCCTAGACGTCCAGCTCTGTCCGTTGGATTTCCGCCACGTGTCGAAATCCAAGACGTCCAATCTGTCCGTTGGATGACGGCCACGTGGCGCAATCCTAGACGCCCAGATCTGTCGGTTGGATGCCCGCCACGTGGCGCAATCGTAGACGTCCCAATCTGTCCGTTGGATGCCCGCCACGTGGCGCAATCGTAGACGTCCCAATCTGTCCGTTGGATGGCCGCCACGTGTCACAATTCTAGAGGTCCAGATCTGTCCGTTGGATGGCCGCCACGTGGCGAAATCCTAGAGGTCCAGATCTGTCCGTTGGATGTCCTCCATGTGGCGCAATCCTAGACGCCCATATCTGTCGGTTGGATGGCCGCCACGTGGCGCAATCCTAGACGCCCAGATCTGTCCGTTGGATGGCCGCCACGTGGCGCAATCCTAGACGCCCAAATCTGTCGGTTGGATGGCCGCCGCGTGGCTTTCATCCGACGGTAGGATTTCAACACGATCTGAATCGTCCAATCAGTACAATATCGACCGTCCGATTTCGACGACCTCAGCCGTCGGATCAGTGGGATCTCGACCGTCAGTCTGCCTGGTCTGAACCGTCCGATTCGGGTTATATGACGCCAGGGACCAAATCTACGGTTTCGGTGGTGCCAAGTGCGCTTTTGACGGTACAATAGGTGGTGATCGCAGTTAATCACGACTTGGGCTTATAAATGGATAAGTTCGCTGGGTTATAATCTGATAACGTCATAAACTAATAACGCAACGTGCTTATAAGATATTACGCTTGTCGGCTTATATGTTGATAAGCATAATTTGTTATAAACTGATAAACTCTGAAACTTATAAGATGATATCCTAAATTGCGCATAGGAAGATAAGCTCTGGAACTTATAAGATGATAACAGAAGATGCTTATAGGAAGATAAGCCCTTGGACGTATAAAAAGATAATCTGTTCTGCCTATAAACTGATACGCCTACGTTCTTATAATTTGATGAGTACAGGGGCTTATAAAACGATATGCCTCAGGACGTGTAATTTGATGCGTTTCTCTGCTTATAAGATTATATAAGTTCTCCTAATTATAAATTGATAAGTTGTTTACTGAAAATAAGATAAGCTATCTTGCTATAACAGACGAGCGTACTTGCTTATAAAATGATAAGTTCTTCAATTCTATCAGATTATAAACTGATAATCTATTTGACTTGTAAGATGATACACTCTGATCTTATCGTCAGATAAGCACAGGGCTTATAACATTATTAACTTATCTGCTTATAAACTGAAGAGCTTATGTAATTGTAAGACGCTAAGCCCAACTATTTATCAAATTATAACCAGATATGCATATAATTTGAAGCTTGCTAGCAGATACCCGACCAAATTTTCTGCGCTGCGCGTTTCTACCAACGTCTCCAGGAATCTCTTCATCCGCGCAATATAAGTTATGATCAGGTGGTGTGACTGGCTCGGAAGGAAGGATCTGCCTTTCTCATGATGGTCAAAGCAGGCCCCACTCATCTTCAATCTTTCTCCGCGTCATTGCTGCAGCAACTGTGTTTAGGGCCAATGGCAAACCTTGAATTAGATGGGCATTTTAGCCGCGGAAACTGAGCGCTCCTGCAAGAAATTGTCTGCCATATTTTCCCAAATTTATTATCATATCTATAATGTATGATCCCCATGGGTCAGAGTACTACCTCAAACGTAATATACAATTCCTCTGTAAAAACATGGAGATCAAGGAAATATTTCAGAGAATGTGATGATTTTCAGAGCAGATGATTTTCTGCGACGGTTATTTTTACTGTTTCATGCCCGAGAAATGCGGAATCCGGAGTTGAATGATCCCAGCAAATGTACCGTCTCATGACCGGTTGCTCCTCCTAAGAATGTCCACCGAGATTGAGCCGAATGAGTTTCATATTGCTTTTGCTAAAAGTTTGAAATAAGGCGTTGCGCTTTTTTTGTGGTAAAAAAATATATTTTGTTTGAAGAGAAACTGAAACATGTCCTTCAAATAATGATAATAAGATTATAAAGTTATTTTTATCATAAATATAAATATGGAAAGGTAAATCATAAATATATGTTTTAATGTTGGCTTTTCTCAACAAGATTTAGAGTGTTCGAGGACCCTTCTATTTTTGATGGGATATTTAAAAACTTTATTTTGTTTGAAGAGAAAATTATGTTTGTTTGTTTGTTTAGTAGTAGCTTATTTGCATATTGTAATGTTATTTGAATGGTTAAATCATAGAAAATTTTATCAATGGTATGAATAGACGATTCTTTGTGGACATATTTTGATAAAGCTTGTCGAGACCTAGTTGTTAATATGGCTTATCGTAGACCTTTGACCTTCATAATAGAGGAAAATCTCCCAAAGTTTTATATAAATAAGATAGTCGAGATGGAAAGACCATTATTAAGGAAATATTGAACTAGTTGTTAATATTGGTTATCTTAGACTTTCTTCCTTTATATAAATGGAACAATGGTTTATGGTTAACCCTTCATAACAAAAGAAACTCTCGAATTATGAAACCCTCCAAAAGTACCATTATTAAGGAAATATTGAACTAGTTGTTAATATTGGTTATCTTAGACTTTCTTCCTTTATATAAATGGAACAATGGTTTATGGTTAACCCTTCATAACAGAAGAAACTCTCGAATTATGAAACCCTCCAAAAGTTACAGAGGAAGTTATGAAGAAACTCTCGAATTATGAAACCCTCCAAAAGTTACAAAGGAAACTCTTGGATTATGAAACCCTCCAAAAGTTTTACATAGATGGGACAGTCAAGAAAAGACCCTCGAAAAGTTACAGAGGAAGTTATGAAGAAACACTCAAATTATGAAACCCTCCAAAAGTTACAGAGGAAACTCTCAGACTATGAAACCCTCCAAAAGTTTTACATAAATGGGACAGTCAAGAAAAGACAATTACAAGTCTTGCTTCTATACCACAAAATAAAAAGTATTGTGCATTAACATGGAATATCAACCTCGAATGCAGGTGATTAATCTGAATTTAATGCAGATTAGACATGAGGATGGCAGACGGCCAAGCCTCATGGCCACCCGCGTTCCCATCCATACCAATTTATGGCGAGCCACCATCAACCTGCAAGCGCCATTAATCTGGTGCTCAGGTCGAGAAGCTCGCAGCAAGCTTAAGGCTATGGCTTCTGCAAGCCTGAACTCATTCACCCGTTCCCCACTAAATTGCTTTTGCCCCCCTGACGCTGCGGAGCTGAGCTCTCACACGAAAACAGGGAAGCGTTGCTGGCTTCTCAGCTATGTTGATTTGGGGAATGGTTTCCATTTCTCCCAAACTGCTCACTGTGCTCTGAATTCTTCTCAGAATACCATTGTTCCTCACCTGAATAGCTCTATCAATACCAGCACAATCTCTGCCTCACCCTCAGCAATCATTGCTCACATTATTGTCATCTCGGCCCACACCTTTAACAGCCAACCTACCCAGAGAGACATGCCGCGTCTTCGCCACCAGTTGCGCAGCAGCCGCGGCAGAAACATTTGCTTCCCTTCGCCGCCACCTCCTGAGCCGACGACCCCTTCTTCCTCCCCTTCGTCTCCTCCGTCCATAGGTCAATTCTCTGGCAAATATCTCTCCACCCGTAGCGGAAGAGATCAAGCCGATGCCTATGGTGCTAGAAGAATGAATGCTGCAAGACAAAAAACCAACTCCCCTGCCCCCCCTCATCTGTCACACCACTCGACCCAATTCCGCTTTCACGGTACCTTGAATTGTCCTGATATCATTGCCACTGTAACAGTGGCTTTCAATGAAGAAATTCAACAGCAAGATGAGCAGGATGCTCAGACCCATGAACTAGTTCCAGAGAAAGAGGATAATAGCAAGTAGAAGAAGGTAAAGGAGAAGCAAGCTATCAGACGGAAACACTCGGACAACAGGGCTGCTTCGCCCAGTTGCAAAGATGGCCATGACAACGCTCCGCATGGTGAGGACAACTCTGGAGGCAAGCATGTAGTCGAAGGCAGTTCGAGTGGCACGCTCGCGAACGAGGGCATCCCTGGTGGCATGTCTGCAGCAGCGGAGGACTGGGATGAGTACAAATGTTTCATTGTGGAAGAGCCTCCACCAAGCGACCTAGTGGATCCATGTAGCCAGTTGTTCAAGACGCCAAGTTTGGATGATTCTTGAGGCTTTTTTTTTAATGATTTTTCAAACTATGCGGTTAATTTTGGTAAAATGTCTTAGATGTTTATGTTGGTTTTGAATTGGGACCCCTGCGTGGGCATCTTTTTTAATGGGTTCAATCGGATTGGTTTCCCCTCGATGGGCAGTCCTGTTTCAATTTTCACTGACTAATCATGACATAACTCTATTCAGCACCGTAGAGGCCAAAGCCTCGTTGTACTTTTACTGTTTTTATTAATAGAATTAGCATTACTTAGAAAAGAAAAAAAACATGGAATATCAACAACATATTAATGAGTGTTTGCATTAATTGTTTCTTCAAAGTATTGGAAATGTTATGAAGTGTTTGAAATAAATGTAATATACAGTGTTGTTTTAAGATTTATACAATTTAATTTTACTGAAAAATCACCTCCAAAGGTTAATGCTAAAAATAAAAATAAAAAACACCAACCACTCTAGGAAGGAAAAGTTATTATTAATTTACCACTCTACGAAAGAAGGGTTATTATTAATTTTTTTAAAGATTATTAATAGTAATTTTTAAAAAAATATTTAATAAAAAAATCAGCACCATGAAATATAGGCATTTAATACAAACCCAATTTTATTTTTAAGAAAAACATGGTTAGAAATAAAATTCATTCCTTGAAATATTTATAAAAAGGATGAAATATAGGCATTTAATAAGCCCAATTTTTTTTTAAGAAAAACATTGTTAAAAATAAAATCATTCCTTTGAAATATGTATAAAAGTCCATAACACTTTTGAACCAAAATTTCAAATATTATGTAAACATAATATAGATCACTTAAAGAAAATATATAAATCTCTTAAAGAAGATACATTTATCATTTAGAACAAGTTTAAGCCAAAACTTCAAATACCTTAAATTATATACATATTGAGATTTATATATAGCTCTCTTAAAGAAGATACATTTATTATTTAGAACAAGTTATCATGATATTCAGTGCAATGCATTTATTATTTATACACTCAAGAACACATTGAAGTTATCCAACCCACTTTGAAATTCGTGTAAAATTCCATTGAAGTCATATTCACCCCAACTTGAAATTTGTATATAAATATCTTAAAAAAGATACATTTATTATTGCAGTAGTCTATAACCCGACTTTTTGAAAGCCTTTCTGGCGGATTTTTCCGGTCAAAATCCGGCGGCAATTCATTGGAATCCCAAGTTTAATAGTTAGTTTCTGCACAATCAATGGCTCCCAGGGGTTTTTCAGGGGGCTGAATCCAAATATGCAGTTAAAAAACCATTTTAACTGCTAAAAATCGAGATTTAACCTCATTTCTTCCGTCGGATTCCGTCACCGGAATCTCCAAAAAGTCGCATTATAGACAACTCCTTTATTATTTAGAACAAGTTATGATGATATTCCGTGCAATGCATTTATATTTATAATATATTATTTAGAACAAGTTATGATGATATTCCGTGCAATGCATTTATATTTATAATATAAATAAGGAATGCATTGAAGTCATATCCACCCACCTCGAAATTTGAAATTTGTGTGTAGTTCCATAACACTTTTTAACCAAAAAAAATTCAAATACCATAAATTCTTATTGTAAAAGCAAACCAGCACACTTTGGGCTCAATAATATCCTATTGATTATCTTGTAAAAGATAATTATTGTAAAAGCAAATCAGCACACTGCAGTTTTGGGTCAATAATATCCTATTGATTATCTTGTAAAAGCAATACCATAAATTCGACTTGTTGCCTTTTTATTGTAAAAGCAAACCAGCACACTTTGCAGTTTTTGCAGTTTTGTGCTCAATAATATCCTATTGATTATCCAAGATAGACAATATTCAGTTGGGATCCCATATTATATGGACTGCCATTAGAAATAAAGACAATATTAGCCCTGACTCGCTGACTGTTGCTCTTTTAAAGCAACACACTCTGTAGTTCTGGGTGCAATGCCAATTCATTGTCCAAGATAGACAATATTCAATTGGGATCCCATATTGTATGGACCAACTGAAGGGGAGATGTGAGGCCTATGAGTATCCAGGACTTTCTAATTTGGAATCATTCAACCTGAATATGATGCCACTGGAACTGAAGGAAGGATGGAGGGATGTGAAGACAGAATCCATAATTTGAGGGATGGAGGGATGTGAAGACAAAATCCATAATTTTCTGATTGATGGTGACATTTTTCAGATTGATGATGACATTCAAGACTTTCTGATTTGGAATCATTCAACCTGAATATGATGCCACTGGAACTGAAGGAGGGATGTGAAGACAGAATCCATAATTTTCTGATTGATGATGACATTCTGCTATGGAAAACTTCGATTTCTGATTCCTACGAGAATCCTCAGAGTTTGTAATTGATGACGACCTTCTACTATGTGATGTGCTTCAATTTCTAATTTGGGCTTACAAATCTGATAATCAGCCCAAAAAACGATTCTGCCATCTGCATCTAACCCTTTGCTTGCAAATCTGGTTTGATAACAACAGCCCCAAAAAAACAACTCTGCCATCTGCATCTAAAACTCAGAATATGAAAATCATATTTTAAGTAATATTTTCAGATCTGACAACAACACTACATCAGATAGTGGCGCAGGAAGTACTGAACACACAGAATGAGGAAATAGGATAGAGATCCGCTTTACCTATTTGAGTCAACCAGAATATGCAATGTAATAGGATAGAGATCCGCTTTACCTATTTGAGTCAACCAGAATATGCAATGTAATAGGATAGAGATCCGCTTTACCCAAGAATACAGATGCCAAAAACCTCTTCAGTAAAGGGTAGATAACTTTCCTAAAGAACTCTGTATATGAGTCAACAAGAAATATGCACATTGCAGCAGTCTGGTTAAATTGTTGCAGAAACATTGATATATTCATGTGAAAATTATGAATACAACATTGCATTAAATGCAAGACATATAATGTTAATGTATATTCAAAGATGTACATTCCAATATGTATAACATTTAATGCTACCAAATGCATATTATTTTAATACCTATTAAAGTTTATTTCTCTTCCAGTAATGCTACGTCCCGTGAACTCAGGTCGTTTTCTATTTAATGCGGTCGTCGACTCTCCGCCCATCGTGCCATTCCATGTAATTCATGAATCTCTCCATGATGGATGGAAATTTGAATTTTGAAATCGAATTCTGTCCCATTTTGTTCTAAATTTGTGTTTAACAAATGTGTGGATTAATAGATATATAATGATGACATTTATAGGGAATGATAAGCTACTTAAGCACATTGTGGGTTGTGAAAATCTAATGAACATGTCTGTAAATATTAGGATATTACACAATTAAACAATTTGCAATAAAATTGACCTTAAGTGATGCAGACACAGAAGTAGATAATGCAGGGTGTAGATGGAATTATTGGTATATTTAAAGTTTCTGAGCAGATGGCTGATTGAAGCTCAAGAACAAAGGTGGGCTAGCACCACTGATAAATCTCCGAGTCCAAAATGTTAATGGGTGCTCTGCACGTTAGAAGAGCTGCCAAGTCTGACTTGCTGACTGTTATTTTTTTTATTGTAAAAGCAAAACACAGCACACTTTGCAATTATGAGCGGGATGTTGTTTATGGTGCAATTTACAATATCCAATTCATTGTCCATGATAGACAATATTCAATTGGGATCCCATATTGTATGGACCAATTGAAGGAGGGATGTAAAGACTGAGAATCCAGAACTTTCTGATCTGGAATCATTAAACCTGAATATGATGATGCCACTGGAACTGACGGAGGGATGTGAAGACAGGATCCAGAAGCTTAATTTCTGATTTGTCGGCTTGGAGACTATGAGAATCCTCAGATGAAGATTGAGAATCCTCAGGGTTTGTAATTGATGATGACCTTTTACTATGATGTGCTTCAATTTCTGATTTGGGTTTGCAAACCTGATTTGATAAAAGCAGCAGCCCAGAGAACAACTCTGCCATCTGCATCTAAAACTCTGCTTGCAGATCTGGTTTGGTAACAACAGCCCAAAACACAACTCTGCCATCTGCCTCTAAATCTCAGGATATGGAAATCAATTTTTGAGTAATTTTTAAGTAATATTTCCAGATCTAACAACAACACTGCATCAGATAGTGACGCAGGAAATAGTGAACACTAGGGAAAATTTATCGTCTATTCTCTGCAAAAATTGCAATGATAAGATTCATGAATGCTTGCATCTAGCCCTGCTGCACAACAACAAAGAGTTAAAAGCATGAACTCTTGAGGACCTAGTGTTCAATATGCTTACAGAAATTTTTCATATCTAATATGTATGACTGAACAAGACTAGGGCTTTGAAGCACATTTTGCATTTAGAATGTTTTGTGCTTAGTCGAGTAGGATTAGTGCAAAAGAATAGGTATGATATTTTCATACCAGTGCAGCAGTTTGTATGGCTTCAACAAGGTTCTGATCAACACTTTCCTTGTCATATGTCATTTCTTCAGCAAACCGCTTTAATAAAGCTCCCATTACATTTGTCAACCATAGCATGTCGTTAAGGATGCAAAGAATTTTTAATTAAGCATGAATAGTTTCTAGAACTTCAGAGCATGAAATAAACTCAATAACCACACATTAATTGAACCTTTAGTTTGAAAGATGTCAAAGAGTTGTTTTTCTCCCTCGTCCATGTTTCTAACTGATGGGTTTGGCTGAGTTTCAAGGTCCCTTATAGGCACACAGGGAGTTGAGTGTTAAAGGATATTTCGTGTGTTTTGCAAAACCATGGGGGACCTCAAAGGGCCTGCATATTTCCAAGAGCCATTCCTCCATTCATAATAAGCCTTCAGCGCCAATATATAGTCAACAATCTTTGTTGTAGAACCCTGCTGTAAGCTTTCCTAAAGAAACAATAAGATTCACGAGGCAGAACAAAAACTTGTTAAAATCAAAGATTCAAATGCAAAAGTCAACAATCTTTGTTGTAGAACCCTGTTGTAAGCTTTCTTAAAGAAACAATAAGATTAAGATTCAAATGCAAAAGTCAACAATCTTTGTTGTAGAACCCTGTTGTAAGCTTTCTTAAAGAAACAATAAGATTCACAAGGCAGAACAAAAACTTGTTAAAATCAAAGATTCAAATGCAAACATCCATATGAATATCAACGTGATTGGCATGCTCACCTGTTCTTAATGAGAAGCTTCAAAAGTAGGCAACTTCATCTCTTTAGCAGCTACAAGAAAATTCCTACGTTCTCAATATATTGATAGGCAGATAAAGGTCGTCCTTCTAAAGGAAGTGATGAAACATGATTTGCAACAAACTTACCAGGGTAGAAAAAGGAAGGCTCGATTTCAGGACAATAACAGGTTTCATCAAATATGTGAACATTCCAATGGGCATAAATGGTATCCCACCTTAGACATTGCTCCTGGTTGAACCTTGTTGATAAGATTACATAAAATGATCCCACTTCTCAAGCAAAGACAAAACTCCTCAGATGGCTCACATGGCATATCTAGAGATCCAACCATGCTCTTTATCCATGTTGTAGCTTGAAACCTTCTATTAGCTGTAAAATATCATACATAACAAGAAGTGTAGTTAAGGTCAAAACCCTCGAGGTTTCAGTCAAAACAGAACTTATTTCAATCCTAGAAAACAGGGCCCTCGTTAAACAAGATATATAATCTATATGAGAAACTATTATCAAACTCCCAAGCCACACTGAAAATGTGGGTTTAATAAAGCACTAAGGCATATGCAATTCAAATCCAAAATCAAACATCACTAAAATTTGATTTGGTCAAATGAGAAGATCCATTCATATTGATATAGAAATACTGGATTATTCTAGAGATGAGTTATTCAACATAGCAGCATAATATCAGTAACTGCACGAAATAACGAGGCCGAGGGTTTGGATGTACTTGTCCACACACAGGTATGAAACCAATAACGAATGAATGTACCTATGGGGCATTTGAGATACCTATAGGAGGGCATTTGTCAAGCTTTTTGATCTAAATATGTGAAATCAAGTTGCTATTGAGTGCAAGCATGAAAAAGCTTTAGGGTTAAGCTCTGTACTTTATAATTAATATCATAACAAAAAACGTAGCATCAAAAATAGGGGAAATGAACCCTAAAATAAAGCCCAAGTCATCATAAAAAGAGAAATTGAAAAACTAAATATAATATTATTAGTTCACCTGCTCCCTCTGCTTTCAGTAAAGCCAAACGACCATCACAGATGCTCTTAGCTTGCAACTAATAACTTTTTCTATGTTAGAAATCTGTAAATTCGTGGCAGCCCTGAACATATTGTTTGCAAATGCCTCGTGCCTTCTCTAACTAAACGAACTTCTAGGAGGAGGATAGAGAGAAGTGTTGGGAACCAATGGGGTAAGGACCTGCTTACGCCTCCACTAAAGCCATTAAGGGTCAACTGAAGGTGTGTCTCTTGATCCTTTGAATGTTCACGCACTACCTCAATGCCCTGCTCCCACCTTATTGTTGGAACTTAAGAGATCAATTTTGGTTGATTTCGATATTCTTGACTAAAAAAATCAATAATGAACTGGAAAGAATCAATCGTGCCAAGTCTGAACTCTGAGCATTGATTTGTTGCAGTAGTGGGCACGACATTATAGCTGCTTGTTCACACGTATTGTAAGCGGTAGTGGGCATGAAGCTATATCTGCTTGTGCGCAGAAGCTGGCCATTAACAGAGGCGAACTGTTCTCAGCAGTAATGCCCTCCAACATGGGCTGAAACTCCGCTATGCCAACTGTTATCTGCGCTAGTACAGATGTCAGATTGTCATTCGAAGAAGGGCAACAAAAATAGGCATACACCTATCAGTGTAATAAAAATAAACAAGTAGGATAGCTTAGCACAAACCTTTGTATCGTGGATAAATATTTCAAATGTACAAAGCTTAGGAACCAAAATAAGAGTCACAAATGCTTACTGCCACACAAAATTGAGGAAAACAACAATAATTCATTTCTACTTTCAAAAATAATTGCAACAAATGACAATATTCATTTGTATTTTTAAAGTCTTCAGACAACTAGAGAGCACATATATTGTTCCAAAAGCTTAAATGTTCACCTGAGTTTTTGATAGTTTTAAAGAAGCTTCAGATCTTTAGTCTCGTGTTTCTGTAGCCCCACAACTTTTAAAATTCTAACTTGCGAGCCTTTGAAACCTAATGGAAAAATATATAACATAGTGAATAAAGTCTTTATAATTCCATAGTTTACCCATCAGTGTGCTTTCTTTTCATCCTCATGTTTCTCTTCACATGATTTCTTCTCTTCTATGTTCAATGCTTTCCATTTAGTTTTCAAAATGGCTACCATATCCTTGAAAATGGTATTTGGATTCTCATATTTCACCTATTGGAAATATAACAGAATGAATTGGAGCACTTAATTAAAATGAGCATTCTTAAAAAAACATGTGAAGCGTTCATATAAGAGAACATAATGAATCGCAAATCGCAAGCCAAAAGCCCCATTTAAGTTTTACTCGACCTGGCTCAAGAATGAGGAGTATACCAAAATGGTCACTGATTATTGGAAATCACGTCCTCCTGCTCCTAGACAGTCAATCACAGACTGAATGTTTTGCTAAAAAACTTCTCTGCCTCAAGCACAAAACAATTCACTGGGCCAGAGAAAAAAGAGTAAGGGACGATCACCTCCTTAATGATATTGAATTTGAACTTGCTAATCTGGTTGGAGCGGATGGTCGGGGATTTGAATCTACAGAAGCGATCATATTTCAGACCAACCTGGTGTATACTATGCAAGCAGACATCAGAATCTATTGAACACTTATTTCTATTATGTCCTATTAGCATTTCTCTATGGCATAATGCACTTGC
The DNA here is from genome assembly GCA_000404065.3 of Pinus taeda. NCBI lineage: Eukaryota > Viridiplantae > Streptophyta > Pinopsida > Pinales > Pinaceae > Pinus > Pinus taeda. The sequence continues at coordinate 20,461 of APFE030743395.1, forward strand.
AAATCTACACCTTCCCAATCGTTGGCATGGAGCTAATATATTGGAAGCATGGCAATCGTGGTGGTCTGCTGCACACCTAACAAAGATTAGGAACCTCCATCTCCTGATATGTTGGTGCATTTGGTTGCAAAGAAATAAACTTATTTTTACGGGTACCGCTTCACTATGGCCTCAAGCAATAGCACATCTCAAATCAATATATAACAGTATACCAGAGGATGAATGCCCTCACTCTACACGCAATATCTCTGCTGAGATTATCGACAGGAACATCCCTTGGGCATATTTCGAAGGTTCAACACAATAGCAAGGTTGTGGTGGGGGCATGTTACTACATATTTGTTAATTGTAGGTATGTTCTATGCTTAGAGCAATTTATTTCAATTTTCATAGTTAGCTCAATATCTTTTCCAGATTAGCAATCACATCAGCATTAAAGTAAACTGTAGATAAAACATAAACATAAATCATAGAAGACAAGAGGACACAAGATGTGGCACTAGCCAAGGACAAACCCCAATGTGGGGAAACTCTTGATCAATTCTTCTTTATGTTCTTCAATAGTTCAGCAGAGAGAGAGAGAGAGAGATAGTACATTTACAACAAAAGTCAACAATTTGACTTATCTAGATAAGAGCATAGATCATCTCTAAGAAGATAATAGATGAGATCAGTTGAAGACATGTTGCTTCAACTGATTCTCCAAGGTGACTCCTTCACCTATCATTTTGTTGCATCCCGTCATCATGTTGCACCTCACCGTGTTGCACCATGTTGCACCCATCATCACAGTGTTGGACCTCATGACCATGCTGTACACATCATACTACTGCATTGTTGTCCCATGTGTCATAACCATGTTGTCATACAACATGTCTCATGTGCTTGCAGCACCATGCTTGCCACTGTTGTCCATGCTTGCCTTGCTGCACCATGCTTGCCATGTTGTCCATGCTTGCCATGTTGCACCATGCTTGCCATGTTGTCCATGCTTCACCATGCTTGCCATGTTGTCCATGCTTCACCATGCTTGTCATGTTGCACCATGCTTGCCATGTTGTCCATGCTTCACCATGCTTGCCATGTTGCACCATGCTTGCCATGTCACAGCTATCCCATGCATATATACAACACTATGTACCTTGTTGTCCCATACATCTATACAACACTATGTACCTTGTTGTCCCATGCATCTATACAACAGTATGTACCTTGCTGTCCTATTTACTTTGCTGCTATTACTTTGCTGCGCTAGATAGCAGTTGTCCCACTTGTGCCACTCTTGCACAATTGTCATAGTTGTCCTATGTCATTGGGTTGTCCCATCAAAGTTGTCATCCCAACATGTTGTTGTCCCATTGTCCTATTTGTTAGTGACATTGCAGATCCTATGTGGCAGTATCCAACATCTCTATACTATTGTTCATGGACAGAATTTGATCACTGGTTAAGGCACCCCCCTGTAGCCTACAGCAGTCCAACGATCAACTCATAACTCACATTGAATTATGCAACCTCCCTTTCTTTACAAGGTAGGTGACCTTGCTAGTTGAGGAGACACCTACAGCTCCATGTAGAGGGTTGTTTTGACCATCATAACAATACTTACAGGCATGTGGCTTTCAAATAGACCTTGTTGCCTCTTCAAGACGTCACAAGAGTGACCTTAACATCCCTTCTCCTTCGCTGAAGTAGGCCTTGGATTGCTGCCTTCTACCTCAGCTCCTAAGCCCTCCTAACAGCAACTCAGTCCTCAAAAAGATCCATGACTTTGCTGCAGCTAGGACCTATTAGGGCAATGTATATCCTTATCTTGACTACGGCTAGGTTACCCTTGAGATAGCGTAGGTTAGGGTTACCTTAGGATAGTGTTAGGGTTTCCTTCCATCTGCATCTAGGGCTGCCTTCCATCTGTGTCTAGGGCTGCCTTCTACTGCGTCTAGGGAATCATCTTTTCCTCCAACATCTAGGGCTTCCACTCCTAGATTTCTCTTCCACTAAAACCCAAGACGATTGGAAAGAAATCAAGATAGAAGTGCGTGTGAGAAATGACTCTCAAGTCATCTCCTTTTATGCTAAAACGTTGAGCACATGTGGGGTTTATTTGGTTGTTGACCGACCTTGACGAATTGTCTTATAACACAAATAGATTCATAACTCCATGAATACTTATCGGAATCAAATGATCTTTAGATCAATCCTACACCTCTCGATGAGAGGGATCCAAGAAAAAATATCAGCTGCCATAAACAAGATGACCCACATGGAGTTTGGCCCTACTTGCCAATTTTAACACTCCCTCTCAACTAGGGAGAACTCCATCCACTAATCCATATGTCCGACTGTACTATCAGTGCCCTGCACTGCTCTGCTTTGTTGAACCATGAAGAAGAAGAATTGATCGAGAATGTCTCATATCATTCTCTACTGACCCGAGGTCAGTTTTATTGATCCCAGACCAATATCACAACAAAGTGTCTCAAACCACTCATACTAATCCCAGATCAATGGAGGTCATCCTAGCATAGGGAGTATGGTAGATACAATGATGCGTCCATCGCTAGTACTACTATGGTCCCGAACCCCATTTCCCTACTCATTGGCCAGATGAGAGGAGCTTCCCATGAGTCCCAGACTACATGGGTAGGATGCCTCGACAAGAGAACCATTCATCCTTTCCCTAAGTCGCTTCTGGGTATCACAGGGGAAGGCTGAGCCATTCACCCTGTACACAACGCACCATTAGGGGAGGGTGAATCACCCTATGGTCGCTTGTTGCTCCAAGCAGTACCCCAAGCCCCCTGAAGCTCCTATAGCTCAATGCATGCATCATACAGGACCTTTATAAGAAGGTCTCTCAACAAATCCAAGTCATTCGGGAAAGTCACAAATTTGACCTTTCCCCGGGGCTTTAACAAAATGTTTGCAACCTGTACATTAGTCTCAATACAGTAGAGCCTCCTCGCTCATCAACGTACCATATCCCAGATAAGGTAGTATTTGATGTCTATATGCTGGAGCAAATCATAGAATATGGGATTCCCCAACAATCAAATCCCCCCCTGGTTGACACAAGGGATCCCGGTGGTATCCATCATGTGTACAAACAGCTCGCTGAAGATCTTCCACAACCAGGCAACTTCACACGAGATCATACTCGTAGCTATGTATTCGGTCTAAGCAATGCTTATAGCAACCGACTTTTGCCTCTTGCTCATCTAGGATATCGAACAGAACCCGAAGAGAACGAGCACTCGGAAGTGCTCTTGCGATTCTCCACACTGCCTGCCCAGTCAGTATTCGAATAATCATGCAGCTTCACATTTCCGGTAGTGTATCTCAATCCATGAGAGATTGTGTCCTGAAGATATCTTGGAAAGTTCTTGGCACCAATCCAGTGAGGCCCAACCATATATGAGCTCATCATGCTAACTGCAAAACATATATCCGGATAAGAGTTCACCAAGAACATCAATGCTTGTATGGGTTTTTGAAACTCAAAGGCATTTCCCAAATCAGGTCCGGTATCCCTACCACATAACTTCTGAAAGTTAAGCTCCATCAAGGTAGTCGCGGGCTTGTTGTCCACCATTCCAAATCCGGAATCTAACTCCCTCTTACTTTTGCAAATGAGAGGATCTGCACCTAACAGAAATAGGTCGTCCTCGGAAGGTGTTGGTATGAGAGGTCTATCATCCACAACCTTCGAGCAATGGTTTGGATCGACTTCACTCCTAGTGAGTCTCAGCTTCTTCAGACAATTATCAATCCTCTCATACTATGCTCGGGGTGTTTTGCTTCAAGCCATAGAGGGCTTTCTTCCAACTGCATACATGAGATTCCCGATTATGAATCTCAAACCCCTCAGGTTGTTCCAAACCTGTGGCCCTGCTACATGAGGGGAATGGTCCCCTTCTAAGGTTTTCCTTCAGTACATCTCAAACATGTACCTTCATGCTCCTTTTGAATTAAGGCATTCCTGTCATCATCTGACTCACATGGGGTATGGTCCCATGATAAGTAGACCTTTAGTGCTATAGATGAGATGTGACAATTGACATGATCCTCAATGGACCTCCTGCAACTTGATACAACCCTGAACTAAAAAACATCTGTGAAAAATTCCATTTTCAAATACGTACCTTTCCATCGATGAATGCCACCCTGAAACCTCTAACTTCCCTTCCAAAATGGTCACCAGGTTCTTCTTGCAATCAAGTACACAAAAGAGATTCTTGTAAATGAATCGAGTTACCCTCATTCAATTGAGGGGTAACATTCCTTACACCCTTTCCGAGATAGGTGGCATCGGCTCCAAGTATAATCCCATGATTGTTTCCATCTCTACTAAGTTAGAGAGAGCACCCTCCTATCTGATGAAGTGCCTTTAAGCATTACAATCAATAAGTCAGATTCCCAAAGAATCTGGAGGAGAGGGCCAATACAAGATAACGCTTCTTTATCTTATCAGAAACAAAATTTGATTCTTCATACCTGGGGTTACTTGCTTTCTTGAAGAGTCGGTCGTTTCCTTGATGACCCGCATTACCTATCATTCCTTCGATCATTGAAGATGTCACTAAAATGATTATTATCTTCATCAAGAGATGTGTCCTTGCCATTCGGACACTCCTTCGCATAATGGCCGAACTTATTACAAACAACGCATTTGTCTTTCTTTCCACCCTTAGATCTGGACTTCCCAATGATGTGGCCTTTAGGTAGGCCATCAAAAGCTTCCGCTACACCATTCTGATAATTTTCTCTGCTTCGACTTCACCCTTGGCGAATTTGAAGGATGAGGAATCCATTGATCCTTTTGTCCTTTCCAACTGTCTTCGTTGATTACTCTTTCACTCTTGCTTGGGCATTGTCTTCACCTCAGCTCTGATACCATATTAATTTTAGGTATGTTCTATGCTTAGAACAATTTATTTCAATTTTCACAGTTAGCTCAATATCTTTTCTAGATTAGCAATTACATCAGCATTAAAGTAAACTGCAAATAGAACATAAACATAAATCGCAGAAGACAAGCCAAGACAAGAGGACACAAGATGTGGCACTAGCCAAGGACAAACCCCAATGTGGGGAAACCCTTGATCAATTCTTCTTTTATGTTCTTCAGTAGTTCAGCAGAGAGAGAGAGAGAGAGAGAGTACATTTACAACAGAAATCAACACTTTGACTTATCTAGGTAAGAGCATAGATCATCTCTAAGAAGATGATACATGAGATCAGTTGAAGACCAACTGATTCTCCAAGGTGACTCCTTCACCTATCATTTTGCTGCATCCCGTCATCATGTTGCACCTCATCGTGTTGCACCATGCTGCACACATCATCACAATGCTGGACCTCATGACCATGTTGTACACATCATACTGCTACACCTTACGCTGCACTTTTGTCCCGTGTGTCATAACCATGTTGTCATACAGCATGTCTCATGTGCTTGCAAATGCTTGCCACTGTTATCCATGTTGTCCATACTTGCCATGTTGTCCATGCTTGCCATGTTGCACCAGGCTTGTCATGTTGTCCATGCTTGCCATGTTGCACCATGCTTGCCATGTTGTCCATGCTTCACCATGCTTGCTACTATACATGCTTGCCATTTCACAGTTGTCCCATGCATCTATACAGCACTATGTACCTTGTTGTCCCATGCATCTATACAACACTATGTATCTTGCTGTCCCATGCATCTCTACAGCACTATGTACCTTGCGACTTACTTTAGCAGTTGTCCCACTTGTGCCATTGCTGCACAATTGTCATAGTTGTCTTATGTCATTGGGTTGTCCCATCAAAGTTGTTGTCCCAACATGTTGCTATCCCATTGTCCTATTTGTTAGTGACATTACAACTCCTACGTGGCAGTATCCAACATCTTTGTATTGTTGTTCATGGATAGATTTCGATCACTGGTTAGGGCACCCTCCTGTAACCTACAACAGTCCAATGATCAGCCCATAACTCACCTTGAATTATGCGGCCTCCCTTTCTTTACAAGGTAGGTCACCTTGCTGGTTGAGGAGACACCTACAACTCCATGTAGAGGGTTGTTTTGACCATCAAAACAATACTTACAGGCCTGCATCTTTCACACGGACCTTGCTGCCTCTTCAAGGGGTCACAAGGGTGACCTTAATGTCCCTTCTCCTTCGCTGAAGTAGGCCTTGGATTGTTGCCTTCTATCCCAGCTCCTAGGCCCTCCTAACAGCAGCTCAGTCCTCAAAAAGACCTATGACTTTGTTACGGCTAGGACCTATTAGGGCAGCGTCTATCTTTATCTTGACTGCTACTAGGTTACCCTTGAGATAATGTAGGTTAGGGTTACCTTAGGATAGTGTTAGGGTTGCCATCCATCTGCATCTAGGGCTGCCTTCCATCTACATCTAGGGATGCCTTCTATTTGCGTCTAGGGCAGCCTCTTTTCCTCCAACGTCTAGGGCTTCCACTCCTAGATTTCTCTTCCACTAAAACCCAAGACAAGTGGAGAGAAATCAAGATAGAAGTGTGTTTGAGAAATGACTCTTGAGTCATCTCCTTTTATATTAAAACATTGAGCACGTGGGGTTTATTTGGTTGTTGGCCGACCTTGACAAATTGTCTTATAACACAAATAAATTCATAACTCCATGAATACTTATCGGAATCGGATGATCTTTAGATCAATCCTACACCTCTCGATGAGAGGGATCCAAGAAAAAATATCAGCTGCCATAAATAAGATGACCCACATGGAGTTTGGCCATAGTTGCCAATTTTAACAATATTGCTGAAAATCATTCTTATAAAATCCAAATGGGACTGTGAAATGGAACCAACAATTTTGCAGAACTTATTACACTCAGACATTTGTTGTATTTTGCACTTGAGAAGGGATGTAGTCACATTCAAAATTTTGGCGATTCCAAACTTATCATAAATTGGTTTAACCAACAATCTGCATGTCACGTGCACACACTCCGGAACATTTTGGATGAGACTATGCTTCTGAAATCTCAATTTGACTATATCTCTTGTCATCACATATATAGGGAGTGCAACCAAGTTTCTAACAAATTATCCAAGGAGGTCGCACTCTAGCCATGCGGGCTCTGGATGATCTAGGAGTAGACAGTGCAAGAATTCTATAGATACTTCCATAATTCTTATGATGACCAACAGCAGTTTGGGGCAGACAAGCCCTGATTTTATGGTTTCTGAGATATGACTGTGATCATAATTTTTCTTAGTTTATTCATGTATATATTTTTTATCAGACATATCATATGTATAACGTATTAGTCTCCCAACCTGGGATGGTATTATTTTTTTTAGTAAAACACAGATAGTGCCAACAACCACCCTTAGAGCATATGCTTCCAAGCATCTACAACATGTAATTCTCAACGTCTTAATGAAAATTGCAAATTTTCCTTGGGGAAAAAAATAGAACAGAATGAATTGGAGCAAATAATTAAAATGAGCATTCTTAAAAAACATGTGAAGCATTCATATAATAAAAATCAAAGTCTTTCTTATACGACAATAATCACATATGCAAAAGCAAATCAGAAGGGCATCCAATATTTTGTTTGGTTTACAATAGACTATAGTAGTGTATGACATTGTGGATTTTTTTCTATGTGCATGTGATGATAAGATGGAGCACTGAAGATCACAAAGAATCTAAAATCCCTTCAGGGCACCGCTAAGAAAACGTTTGGGTTGAATTCCCTTTAGAATTAAAAAAAAAAAATAGCATTTGGTTTCCTTCAAGATCTACATTTGTTTGCTCGTAAGACCCACCTAAATCCACTGTCCTTGGCGGAAAAAAATATATGTTGAAGAAGGTTTATTTGGCCTCTTTGAAGCCTTCTTTATACGAGTATATAAAGCATTTATCCCAATGGATAGGAAATTGTTTCAAAAGTAAACTTTTGGGTTAATTCCCTTTAGAATAAAAACAATTAGCATTTGGTTTCCTTCAAGATTGACCTTTGTTTGCTCATAAGACCCAATTGAGTCCATTATCCTTGGGGGAACAAAATAAATGTTGAAGGTGGTTTATTTTCACTGTTTAGAGCCTTCTTTATAAGAGTCTATAAAGCATTTATCTTGATAGAAAGTAAATTGTTTCAGTAAATTAAGGAATCATCAATAGCAGGATGGTTCTCCTTATCTTCACCTTAATCTTGCTGAAGAACAAGATATCAAGTGTAAGGGGTTGCTATGTGGAAATCATGCTTCACCAACAAAATAGGAAATTAGAGGCGATGAGCGGACTTGAAATTGTCAACAAAACAAGGGATCCAATGGTAAATGAGTGGGCACGAGAGGTTTTGAAATTTAAACATGGGCACTGAAGAATGTTGATCCAACATTAAAACTTGATGTGCCCATCTATCCACTGTGTCCATCTTTCCACTGCATTAAATCTTGTACTCTATGCATCAATAGACACATATTTCCATGCATACAAACACAAGGAGCCGATAGTGGAAAGTCGATGGTGGATTTTAAAGACATTTTCAAATGGTAAGTTGTTGATCGAGTGGATGATGGAATTGTTGGTAAAATGGAAGTGCTAGAATTTGTGATCAAGCAGTAGTCAAGAAAGGTGAAAAAGGTGAAAATCATTGTGATCAAGCAGCAGTCAAGAAAGGTGAAAATCATTGAGATTTTAGCATACACAAGCTCCAACTAGATTACTTCAATCAATCTAACATAAGTTATATTAACCATTTATAAATAAAGTTATATTTATCCATGATACCAAGGTTTTAGTTGATTAAGCAGAGAGTCCTATGCATAGAGCCAACTAGTAGTAGCACCATCAACAATAGAATGCTTAACCACTACATTTCTCTTTAAATGATAGTTGCTTCGTGTGCCATGGAGTTTTGAATCTGTGGATGTGGTAACTCTTTAAATGCTAGTTTCATGGAGTTTTGAGTCTGTGGATGTGGTAACTCTTTAAATGCTAGTTTCATGGAGTTTTGAGTCTGTGGATGTGGTAACTAGTTGGTCAAGATGGAAGAACTGTAAAGGAGAAAATTCTAGATCCCTATTGGCAGCTAACAAAACTGTAACCCATCTTTTGTAGATGGCATACTAGAAACACCTTCATCAGAAGGTGAGTTTGTAAGTGCATTAATATTTCTTCTACCCTTAAATAATAGATTTACTTCCCCATCCCGAGTGCATGTGTTTCATCTGTAAGGACACTATGAAAGCTAGTAGATGCATTGATGTTATGTAGTTCCATTTAATATCTTACCATCTTGATTAAACATCCACACTACACAAAATTAAAGATTATCTCAGTAAGAGCCAATTGTTGAGCTAACAAAATGTTAAATAGAAAAAATATTGTCTTTATAATTAGAATTTTTGAAGATGGATTCTTCATCTTTACACATGAAAAGATCCCCTCCCATCATCAAAAGCAGAAATGCATTTAATTTTGAATGGATCAGTTTTATTTTCTCACCTTATTGCAATTCCTATAAAATAAAGAGTGCTTATATAATAATAAAGATCTTTATCTGAATAAAGCTTTTTAATGCCTTTATAATTTAGATATGATAAACTTGTGATATTTACCAATACAAAAGCAATGGCCATGACAGAATACTTAACTAAAAAATCCAGGATATTACAAATGCAAAAACATTGCATGCAAGCAAGAAATTGAGTAGTCGATGGCTGGGGCTTGAATTCCTCTCTTCCGGGATTGTTGTGGTAGCATAGGCCTTAAAATCCTCTCTTCCGAGATTGGTGTGGTAGTAGAATTTCCCTCACCGAGCTCGTTCACAATCTCTCCATTCTCTATGTGCACAACATTATCAGAAGTTTCCAAGAACTTGAGGGTGGGGGTGGGAAGAAATATTAGAGAGAACAAAAAAATGTGAGCGAATGATGTTGATGGATGATGGGTGTGGGAGGGGGTACGGGATATTAGAGAAAACAAAAAATTGTGAGCCAAGGATGTTGATAGGATCTGATGTTTTTTAGATCAGTATGTTAAATGGATCAATGCACTTATGACAATGGTTTTCTCTCTGTGGATGGTTTCCCCATTTAATCGGGAACCATATTATCATTGTATTTGAAGGGATACCAAGTTCAAACATAAGTGCTAGCTAGGAAAATAGAAGAATATGCAAGTAGGGAGTGCCTAGCGGTACAACTTGATAACATCATACATGGGAATTGGTAAATAAAGTTCACAAGAACTAGAAGAAAACTTTCCATAAATATTTCTCCAAGGGAATAAGACTATGAGTTGCAAATTTTTATATCATCTAAAGGATATGAATGTGGCAAAATAAGCACAAGAAGCAAGGCTGGTAAATCATGTTCACAAGAACTAGGAGAAAACTTTTCCATAGCTATTTCTCCAAGGGATTAAGACATGAGTTGCAAAATTTTATATATCCAAAGGATATGAATGTGGCAAAATAAGCACAAGAAGCAAAGCTAGCAAGCCTAGAAGGCATTCTACAATTGTGGGATCATAGATGAATTCTAGTATCTCACAAGCATCAAAAGCTAATTGGTGTTTGGGTGCTACCAATAATTTTGTAGAAATGGTAGATCCAATACCACATCACGAGTTATTAGATATGGACAGTCGTATAAAAAAACAAGATCGTCTAAAAATTATTGTAGTGAATTAAGGAAACAAAATCTCTAAACTTCTCTATTTCTCAGAGAGTGAAAGATCCTATTGAAGATGGAAATAGAGTTATGAAAGGATATTATTTGCAATTAGATAAGATGACAAAACAAATTCAAATATCAAATTGACCATGAGAGTTCTTATGATGAATCCAAATTCATAACAACTATAGAGATGGAGGTAAAATAAAATACTTATGTTTAACAAGATGGCCAAATCATAGGACGATGCTCTATGACATAATAGACAAGTAAGAAGTTGAGAAACCCAATCTAACCAATGAACATTTGGAAAAACAAGCATTGAGTTAAATTTCTTACCCTTCTACTAAATATTCAAAGCATGACAAAAAGACAAAAAATGCATTGGCCTAACAAAACTCGAAACTAAAGAAGGCTATAGTTTGAACTTGATTGTTACACACAATCAAGAGCTGTTACAAATATCCCCCAAATGCAACATGACTACGTACAACCTAAACTAACCTCAGAACCAGCCTAAGAGGATAGGCCCAAATTCTCAATAGCTACCTAGCTTTCCCAATACCATCAACTTTTATAACAATTTTTTTGTTTTTCTATTAAGAAAGGTCCAAGGTCTCTTCATAGATAGCTTGACCCTTGTCACTCCTCAACAAGTTAAATAAGAGCTGAATTTTTTGTCTTTCTATAGAGAAATGTCCAATGCCTCTTCATAGATAGCTTGACCCTTGTCACTCCTCAATAAGAATAATTCCAACATTGTTTGAATTAAGTATATGTAAATCCTCAGCCAAGAGAAAACCAAAGGCACCTATAGTGTGTCGCTTAACCAAATAAATTCCAATATCAAACACCAAATTGGACCTTATATTCATCTAGGAAGAAAGACTTCTTGAAATTTCAAAATGTCAAGTTCATAAGTTCCAACATACTTGTCCTCAATTCCACACTGTAAGTTTCATCTCATCACCCTATAGATAAAGAAATTACACCTTAGAACCGATCATTATAATTTGTTCCAAATTTTCTACTATTCATAAGATGGACCAAAAATAAACAAGAAAATAAATTAGGATTGTTATTCTTGCCAGGGGATACGAAGTAAGATTAGAATTTCTTGTGTTATTCAATTGAGCCATCTCTAGAATTGGTATTGAAAGAAATGGTATTAGGGATCCATTAGAATTCAGTGAAGATGACCAAATGTACACTTGAATTTTCAAGTCTTCATTTTAAAGAGCCGTGTGGGTCACCAATATGGAAACTAAAAGCTCCTTCTAACGAGGGAAAGAAGAAAGTAGAGATATACCTACAAAACAAAGCCCATACTCCATTGATTTAATCCAGAGGCATGACTTGGGAATCCAATCTAGATGAATACAATATTGCCTTTTCTCTGTACCTCAAAGCTTATATCATAGTACAATCCGAAGTCCCTAAATCTTTTAGTTTTTCCCCAGTGGCTAAGAAGTGACATGGAGGGAAGGTCAAGGTATTCAGGAGTCAGGACGCTGCGCTGCTGACTCCTGGCTTAATTTTTGCCTAGGATTTTGAGTGTAAAAGTAAAATTCTAAGGTGCATTTGAGTGGCATCGCCCAAGGTGGCTGGAGACATTACAATTAAACATCATAAACTAGTATTCTTCAATTGTACAAAGAGAACTCAATTGGCTTTATGTAATATTAAATTTATTTACAGCCAAGTTCATTATCAACAATTGATTTATTTGCTTGAAAAATTTGAAAAATTTCACCACTCTGCCTCAAACCAGCACAATCACACAAGGGGCACAATCACACAAGGGGGGCTCTTAACCCAAGTAAATGTGGTTACTTTTCCTCAAATCATCACAATCATGCAAAGGGAAGGACCATGCACCCTCATGATATGAGGGTTATGTATCTTATCCCCAAAGAAAAGGATCAAAAATAGGTTATTTCCCCTCTACCAATATTAATGGCTAGTAGTCACATTACTAAGTGGAGTGGCAAAATAGAAGAACCCTAGAAAGTGCATGTGAATAAGGTCTTGAAAATGGCGATAAATAAATGGATTCAATATTCTTATGTATTTGTTGTTTTTGTTGCATGCTTTTATCTCCCTTTTGTTTGGTAAAAGATCATGTTCCTTTTAGTTGTTGTATACTTAAATTATTTTGAGGGTGTTGCTTAGATATAGCAATGCTAATGCCTGGGGTAATGAGAACATTATAAAGCAACAAAGCTTGGACAAGTGGCTACCGAAAGTGGTCATGCCTATCATGAGTATAGGAGAGCGAACATGTGTGGGACCTCCACCTCAAACCAACAAGACAAAGTAGGGTGAAGAATCATGCAACTTCATGGTATGACAATGATGGATCTTAACACCAAGAGAAGGCTTAGAAATTGTTTCACCCTCTGCAGAAATCACAATATTGTGTGAAAAGGCAAGATGGAAGAATCCTGGGAAGTGCCAAGTAAATAAGGTGTTGAGAATGAAGAGAAAGCCATGGCTTCAATCTTCTAATGTATTTGTTTCTTTTAAGGCTTGCTTTATCCACCTTTTTGTCTACTTAGAGACCCTATCTAGTTTTAGCTAGTCTATGTTCCTAGGTTTTCTGAGCCTTGGTCTCAAGACAAGTTAGTGTGTGGACTTAAGTCCCAACGAAAGTTGATTTAGGAATGGAAAAAGCATATGTAGGATGAAGCATGAGGTTTCATCTCAATATAGGTTAGCATGTGAATTAAGGCCCAACTAATGTTGATTGAAGAATGGTAGAAAAAAGTATGTAGCATAAGGGCTAAAGGGAGTTGTTCGAGTGAGGTCAAAGTTGGATGCACTCTTTCCTAGCCTTCTAGCCTCTAGGAAGCCATATTTTTTATGTCCTCTTGGAAGTTCTTGTTAAAGATGCATTCCACTATGATAGAATGATGGAAGAAGTCCATGATGCTTTTGCCTCCTTCATAAAAACATGAAGGAACCATATAAAAAGTTGTAGATAATATGGGGCTAAAAGGACAAACGCATCATGTTTTAATGATAATGTTGAGATTGAAATGCACACGTAAGAAACCCACACTCTCCAATGGCACAAAGCGCTTAGTACCCCTCCCAATTATTGATGAAAACTAGTATGGTCATAACTTGGATTGAAAAAATTGCTTTGTTTCATCCATATCTACAAACTCTCTACTCAATGCAAGTTTTCTTGAAGCAACAATATAGAAAGTTGTAGATATTATGGTGCTAAAAGGACAAATGTCTCATGTTTTAATGAAAATGTTGAGATTAAGAAACCTACACTCCCCAGTGGCACAAAGTGCTTAGTACCCCTCCCAAAAGTAGATGAAAACTAGTATGCCATAACTTGGATTGCACAAAGTGTTTAGTACCCCTCCCAAATGTAGATGAAAACTAGTATGCTTAGTACCCCTCCCAAGTCTAGATGAAAACTAGTATGCCATAACTTGGATTGCGCAAAGTGCTTAGTACCCCTCCCAAATGTAGATGAAAACTAGTATGTCATATCTTGGGTTGAAAATTTTGTTTTGTTTCATCCATATCTATAAACTCTACTCAATTAGAAGAAAGTTTGGCATTTATGCTTGAAGATTCAAATTACCTTCCTTTACCCATATTTCTTATAATAAATTTACCCATATTGACTATAATAATTTTACATGAGCACACATGATATAAGAAGCAACAAAAGAGTTCAGTTAAAACAAAATGGAACCATTAAATTACGTAGGAACAAACTAGTGAATTCCCTCATACATACCTCTTTCATCTTTGCCCATTCAATCTTTTGAATTTTCATCAGCCCTAAATCCACAATATGTGTTGTTAAGGCTTGCCTTAATTTCAGCACTCATAGAACCCAAAACAGAAACCAAGAACAAAGGTATATAAAACAAAAAATTATAAAAACAAGAAAGCAAACATGAAAAACAAAATACCAAACCACAATTTAGCATGGCCATGCTCACAAATGTAAAAAAATAACATTAGTTGTACAAAAACAAAGGAATAGCAAAATATAAAAGCAACAATAGCAACAAAAAAAAATTGAAAATAACACAAACAAAACAAACAAAGAAAAAGAGGAGACACTTTTCTTTACAATCCCAAAATGCATCGACAGCCAATCAAGGACATCCTGCACATTAAAAAAATAGAAGTGTGTTAAATAGAAACAATAAAATTTTATGCAAAATATTAAGTATATACCAAATATCTTTGGAGAAATATAAAACAAAGACCAACATGAGGATTTCATAGCATAGCATGGATTTTGCACCAAAAGAGAACTCACCTTTACTACTACCTCTTCACTATAATGCAGTGTTGCTACATAGATATTTCAATAGTTTCATCAATCAAATTCATAACACAATCAAAAATAACTCACCATCCACCTTCGCCTCTACACTCTCCGTCATTGCCACCATCTTCCTCGCATGAAGATATTTCACTCATTTCATTAGTGCACCTCCAACTTTGCTCAACCTTTCTTTATATACATTGCATTGCATTCGTAAATAAATAAATCACAAATGATATGTGATACCTCTATATTAAACAAACGCACATGGAATCATACATACCTCCTCATCTTGAGTTGTGTTCTTCATTGAAAGCACAAGTAGAATCTAAAACAGCCTTCAGACTTGTCTTTATTTCTCCATTGCCTAAAACCAACAAAAACCAAACTAGAAAATATCAAATATCACGAGAGATATCAAATAGAAACTAAAACGAAGTATGAGAAATCTTAAACAAAGAACAAAACCCTTATGAATAATCATATGCAAAAGTACATCTTATGTAGAGGCCAAAAATCGTAAACCCTACATAGATAAGTAACGAGAATAACCACATATGCAAAACATACATGGGTCTTGCACCATCACATAACTCCTCCATCTCTAACTTTTTCTCATCTATAGTGCATCCCACGTCAATCTCACAAAAAGATATTCAGTAGTTCCATTAGCATTCAACCTCACTATACATGCATTTCATCGTATTCATAAATAAATAAATAAATCACAAATGATATGTGATGCCTTTAATTAATCAAACACACGTGGAGTCATACATACCTCCTCATCTTGAGTCGTGTTCTTTATTGAAAGCACAAGTAAAATCTACAACAGCCTTGAGACTTGTCATAAATCAGAAATGATATGTGATGCCTTTAAATTAATCAAACACGAGCGGAACCATACACACCTCCTCATCTTGAGTTGTGTTCTTTAATGAAAGCACAAGTAGAATCTACAACAGCCTTGAGACTTGTCTTTTTTTCCATCACCTAAAGGCTAAAACCAACAAAAATCAAGCTAAAAATATTGAATATAGAGTATAAAATCTTATGAGAGATATTCAAAAGAAACTAACATAAAGTATGAGAAATATTAAACAAACAACAAAACTCTTGTGAATAAATATATGCAAAAGTAAACACATCTTATGTAAGGCCAAAAATCGTAAACCTTAAATTAATAAGTGAGGAGAACCATCTATGCAAAACATACCTGGCTCTTGTCTTGGACCACAACTCCTCTGCCTCTACTTTTGCCTCATGCATCCACGTCTCTTTCACAAAAGGGTATTCAATAGTTTCATTCCCATTCAGCCATACTTTACATGCATTGCCTCTAAATTTAAATATACACATGATATAATTTTAAAGCAAGAACTGGGTTAATTTAAAACACCATGGAATTATAAAATTATGTAGACAAAAGCAAGCGATACGTACTTCTCCCTTACCTTTTTCCTCTACATGTGTGGAATTTGCATCAATTCTAATCCCACAATATGAGCTACTAGGTCTTCCATTAATTTTCCCACCCAATGAATAACAAAACAAAACAAAAAAATACAACAAGAGATATCAACCACGATATTTTGTGATAAATATTATGCAAAAACTGAAATATCAAATACACAAAATATCTTGTGACAAATGTGAAGCAGCTTCCCATAGTATTGAAATGAGAAAATATCCATGTTGGAACTAAAAGAGAACTCACCTTCTACCTTTGCACTCTCCAACACTTCTCCATGTCTTTCTCACACAAAGATTTCAGTAGTTTCATCAGTGCTCCTCCACCTTCCTTTACCTAGATTTGCATTGCACTCACGATACAAATAAATCTCAAATAATTTAAAATGCATTTAATTTAGACATATGCATGAAACCATACCCCGCTTCTCCTCCCGCTTAGTCTTCCCCTTCACCAAAAGTACCTATCCAATATGCACCATTCCTAGGACCTGCCTCTATATCTCCACTTCCTAAATCCAACAAAAACCAAACCATAAAATATTAAATGAAAATCAAAAAAGTTCTAAGACAAACAACACAAATCTTATAAGGAATATTAAACAAACATTGAAAAATATTGTAATAAATCTTAATTATAAGCCAAGACCAAAAAAAATATCTGTAATATTATGCAAAAGTACGTTTTATTCAATGACCAAAACTCATAAACCTAAATAAGGAATGAGGGAGGAGAACCATTATATTTAAAATAAGAAGATAAGCATATCGGAACCAAAAGAGAATTCACCCTCAACCTTTGCACTCTCCTACACTACTCCAAGTCTCTCTTACACAAAATATTGAAGAAGTTTCAATATTTTTCCTCCACCTTTGCTCGACCACCTTCCTTTACCTGCATTTGCGCTACATCCAATAAATAGAAGAATTCGAAATAATAGAAGATGCATATAATTTAAACAAAAATACATCTTATGCTACAAAAAATTAAAAACCCCAAATTGGTAAGAAGGGTGGAGAACCATGGTATATGAACCAAGAACTAGGAGGACTTTATAGTAGAACATACATGTTACATGAGCCTTGCACCAAAAGATCACCTACCCTCTACCTTTGCTTTTAATTTTGCTATAGTGCTCCACGTCTCTCTCACACAAAGATATTCAATAGTATCATTAGTGTTCGTTCACCTTTCTTACTTAGCGTTGCATTTAATTTCAACAAACACATGATATAAGGATGAAGCAACAAAACAGTTAAATTAAAATGGGCATCAAACAACATAATTATGTAGTAACAAACAAGTAAATTCCCTTTATACATACCTTTTTTGCCTTTGTCCATAAACAAGTAAATTCCCCAACTACATACCTCTTCGCCTTTGCCCACAAACAAGTAAATTCCCCAATTACATACCTCTTCACCTTCGCCCACTACACTTGTGGACTCCACATCAACCCTCCACCCACATTATGGGTTGTCAAGGTATTTCTAGATTTCTCCACTCATTGAATCAAAAAAGTAAGAAAAATAAATCAAAAGGCACAAGCAAAACAAAATACTAAACCACAAATTAGCATGGCCATGCTCATAAATTCAAAGATATAAGAACCACAACAATTAAAAAAATAAAAAAACAATACCAAAAAATATGACCAACAATTAAAACAAAAAAGAATAACAGAAAAAAGCATAAAAAGACAGAGAAGAGTATACTTTACAACCCCAAAATGTGTCCATGGCCAACCAAGGAAACCCTGCACATAAAAGAAAAGTGTTAAGTAGAGACTAGAAAATATTATGAAATAGAGATAAAAATCTTAAATAGAGACCAATATCTTATGAATAATCTTATGCACCAAAAGGTATATCTTATTCAAACACCAAAAATCATAAACCCTAAATAAGTAAAAAGGGAAAAGAACTATAATGTTTGCAACAAGAAGATTTTGTAGAAGATTATGAATGGATTTTGCACCAAGAGAAAACTTACCTCCACACTTGTATCTGCACTCCACTATAATGTCTCTCTCAATGAAGATATTTCAGTATAAAAAATATTAAATACACAAATATTGTGAGAAATATGAAATAGAGATAATAATATATTAACAAAAATCTTAAACAAAAACCAAATATCTTATGAATAATCCTATGCACCAAAAGATACAATTTATTCAAACACCAAAAATCATAAACCCTAAATAAGTAAAGAGGGAAAAGAACTATAGTGTTATGCAGCGAGAAGATTTTGTAACAGATAAGAAAACTTACCTCCACATTTGTATCTACACTCCACTTTAATGTCTCTCTCAATGAAGATATTTTAGTAGTTTCATTAGTGATCCTCTGCATTCTTTTAAGTTTTAACTATATTTCATTGCACTCGTAATTAAACAAATGACCAATAATGTAAAATGCTTCCAATTTAGGCAAACACATGTATGTGACCATAGATACACCACAACATTCACCGTTACCCAGTACATCTACGAAATCTTCAACCATTAGGACCTACATTAATCTCCCACCCACTAAACTAAACAAAAATCAAACCATAAAATATTAAATAAAGATCCAAAATATCTTATGAAAAATCCTGAAAAGACGAAAAATAGAACAAAAATATTATGCAAAATTGATTATACAATATATTCAAAGACCAAAATCACATACCCTAAATAGCCAAGGGAGGAGAACTTTTTATTTGAAATGAGAACAGTTTCATAGCATAGCATACAAGGGTTTTCCACCAAATAAGAACTCACCATCTGCGTTACCTTTGTTGCACTGACCCACATCTCTCTCACAAGGATATTTCAAGAGTTTCATCAAAATCCTCCATCTTCCTACACCTACACTACATCACATCTAAATTTTAACAGATTAGTCATGTTCACAAATGTTTAAATTAAAAGAAATTAAAAAAATAAATTAAATTCAAAACTAATAATGATAATTAAAAAAAACAGTAGCAGCAATAGTGAAACATACAAGCAATAGCAAAAAACAAGAGAAACGAACAAATATAGAGAAACATTAGAGATAAACTCTACTTTGCAACCCCAAAATGCATCCACATGCTAACAAAGAACACAATGCATAGCACAAATTAAACTAAAAGAGACCAAAAAATCTTATGAGAAATATGTTGAAAATAGAAGCGAGAAAGGTCTTCTTGATTTCTGCCTTAGTCAAGAAAGACCTCGATCAATCCTTCTTTAGCATGCACAAGTTCAAGGACAAGTCGTGGAGCAATTAACTCATGCGCAAAGTTTGGAGGCTCAGTTTTGCTTGTCTTCAACTGTGAGTTTATATTTGGAAAAGGATAAGTGAGACTCTTAGCGTCTAATTGAGGTTAGGACGAGTTAGAAGAGTCAGTTCAACTCAATTAACCAATGAATCACAAGACTGGGTTCTAAAAATTAACTTGCCAGATTTAGCATGAGTCGAAAAGCTTAAAAGGAGGTTGAAGGCACATCATTGAATCATTATTGTTGAGCACGAGTTTGTGCGAGAAAGAATTCTTGCAAGCAAAGCGTGTAAGGAGCAACCTATGTGCAGTTTGAGAGAGAAAATTTTCCTTGTGATGTGAGCTAGGATTTAGGGAGAAATTGCTAAGAAATAAGGGCTCAGATTTGCGCTAGGAAATAGGGATTTCCAACACTAGGAAATAGGAGCTAGATAGCACAAGGAAATAGGAGTTGCGTCGAGTTCTTGCAGGGAGGTTTTGAGCTAAGTATTAGCAGTGAGAGCAGCTTTGTTTTCTGTTGAAACAGTTGCCTTGTAAAGAATTATGTTTGCTCAATTTTTCTCAATAAAATCATAGCAGAGGTCAGTATAAAGAACAACACCAAGATCAGTTTGTCACCAATGCAGATCAGTCAAGAAGGCTAGTGCTGGATTGTGAAGGACATCTCTCTAGGTAAGCAGAATGGTGTTCTAAGGATTGAGACCAACCAACTATTTAGAGGAAGCCTCTAACTTTGTTTCTTGGAAAGGGAGGATCATGATAGTTTTGAAGGATAATGGGGAGGGAGACTTCGTCAAGAATGCTATACCACCACCGTAAGAACCCCAACAGTTGACCTAACATACTAAGGATGATATCAAGACCAAAAGGATTATTCTAGAAGGGGTCAAAGATAATATAGTTCCTCATATCCATGAGAAGAAGACAACCTTTGAGATGTAAAAATTAACAAATCATGCGTCGTATTATAAGTGGTGCCTTTGCTTCAATTCGAGCAGCAGGACCTCAGTTTTGATTTACTAGGGCTTCACAACTCTTGGTATGGTTTCTAGGATGTTGTCAATGGCAGAGAGAATTTTCCCAGTCGGAAAAGGTTATGGACTGACGGCATTCAAGAAGATATCTAAAGAGGGACCAAATATGGTAGATCAGCAAAAATAGAGGACGAGGAGAACTTTGCTCTGGCAAGCAAAGCCAAGGGAAAGAAAGGAAAAAGGAAGGTCGAGTCTAGTCAGAAGAGCAAGAAGAAGAAGAAGGATTTGTGTAAGATCAAGTGCTTCCATTGCCATGAGTTTGGACATTATGCTACTAAGTGTCCTAATCAAATTAAGAGGTCCACTAAGAATCATGCGGTTACATCAATTGAGGTAGATGGGTTTGCTTCTCAGTTCGTGAAATATTTCTCATTGATAGCTTGCATGGCAAGCTCAGAAGGGAACATCACGTGGTATATTGATTCTTAAGCCTCCTTCCACATGACTGGGAACACGAAGTATTTCAGGCAGTTGAAGCAGAAGCACATGCAGTTTCAAATCGAGCTAGGAGATGATGGCAAGTACGCATCTAAGGAAATAGGAGCTAGATAGCACAAGGAAATAGGAGTTGCGTCGAGTTCTTGCAGGGAGGTTTTGAGCTAAGTATTAGCAGTGAGAGCAGCTTTGTTTTCTGTTGAAACAGTTGCCTTGTAAAGAATTATGTTTGCTCAATTTTTCTCAATAAAATCATAGCAGAGGTCAGTATAAAGAACAACACCAAGATCAATTTGTCACCAATGCAGATCAGTCAAGAAGGCTAGTGCTGGATTGTGAAGGACATCTCTCTAGGTAAGCAGAATGGTGTTCTAAGGATTGAGACTAACCAACTATTTAGAGGAAGCCTCTAACTTTGTTTCTTGGAAAGGGAGGATCATGATAGTTTTGAAGGATAATGGGGAGGGAGACTTCGTCAAGAATGCTATACCACCACCGCAAGAACCCCAACAGTTGACCTAACATACTAAGGATGATATCAAGACCAAAAGGATTATTCTAGAAGGGGTCAAAGATAATATAGTTCCTCATATCCATGAGAAGAAGACAACCTTTGAGATGTAAAAATTAACAAATCATGCGTCGTATTATAAGTGGTGCCTTTGCTTCAATTCGAGCAGCAGGACCTCAGTTTTGATTTACTAGGGCTTCACAACTCTTGGTATAGTTTCTAGGATGTTGTCAATCGCAGAGAGAATTTTCCCAGTCGGAAAAGGTTATGGACTGACGGCATTCAAGAAGATATCTAAAGAGGGAACAAATATGGTAGATCAGCAAAAATAGAGGACGAGGAGAACTTTGCTCTGGCAAGCAAAGCCAGGGGAAAGAAAGGAAAAAGGAAGGTCGAGTCTAGTCAAAAGAGCAAGAAGAAGAAGAAGGATTTGTGTAAGATCAAGTGCTTCCATTGCCATGAGTTTGGACATTATGCTACTAAGTGTCCTAATCAAATTAAGAGGTCCAGTAAGAATCATGCGGTTACATTAATTGAGGTAGATGGGTTTGCTTCTCAGTTCGTGAAATATTTCTCATTGATAGCTTGCATGGCAAGCTCAGAAGGGAACATCACGTGGTATATTGATTCTGAAGCCTCCTTCCACATGACTGGGAACACGAAGTATTTCAGGCAGTTGACGCAGAAGCACATGCAGTTTCAAATCGAGCTAGGAGATGATGGCAAGTACGCATCTAAGGGAGTTGGTATTGTCGGCTTTGAGAGGGAGTTTGAGAGCCCTCTCCATCTCAGAGATGTCCTCTGTGTTCCAAGACTGAAGAAGAACCTTGTTTCAGTAGCAACCCTTGAGGACAAGGTATATGATGTCATCTTCAGTAGAGGTAAGGCAAACCCCAAGCACTTAGATTTTGGAGCAGTGAAGCAAATAGTTGTGAGGGTGAAGAACCTTTACATGTTGCAGGTTGAGACATGTGGAGCCTTGAGCAACAAGGCAAGTGATTAGCATAGTAGAGATGTTGGAGAACTTTGGAAAAGGCACATGGGACACTAGCATCATGGGGCGTTGAAGATTCTTCAACAAATAGCCACAGGATTACCAACATCCAGTGTTGACCAGCATGATGTGTGCAAGGGGTGCACACTTGGAAAGTATGCCAAGGCTTCCTTTCAGGGCCAAGGTAGGAGAGCCAACGGGATTTTGGAGTTGGTGTATTCAGACGTATGTGGGCCCCTTCTCTTCTCCGTCTCTTATGAGATAGGTATTATGTTAATTTCATTGATGATTATTCTTAGAGAACTTGGATATTTTTTATGAAGAAGAAATATGAGGTCTTATACAAGTTCATGGAGTCTAAGGCCTTAGTAGAAAACTAGACCGAGAAGATGATCAAAGTAGTGAGAAGTGATAATGGTAGAAACTACGTATCCAATGCCTTCAAGGATTCGTGTGTGAAAGAGAGCATTAGAAGAGCATTGATAACACCCCACAACCCTTAGCGGAATGGGTTGGCTGAGAGGAAGAACCGAAATATTGTTGAAGCAGCTAAGGCCATGTTGCATGATTAAGGTCTGCCTATGTTCTTGTGGGCAGAGGCATGCAACACTTTAGTATTTTTGCAAAACAAGAGTCCACATGTCATGTTCCTTTTTTTGGTTTCCCTTATAGCATGGTCAGGATGGACTTCCATGGTTGGAGGCAGCTAGGTCACAGGAGCAGGTTTACTCCATCAGCGGGCCCAAGTGATTTTGAAGGGGCTTTATGGGGTTTCGAGGAGTTTCTTTCGGATTTGATGGCATTCACCTAGCATATTCCATCATCCGCACATCTTGCCTTTTGTTTCGTTGCATTTTGACAACTTTGCAAAACATTGTTATAACTCAATTAATTATGCTTAAGGTGGCATTCCAGGAGGAATACTTGATAGAACACCTGAGTGTAATAGCTTGTTGGAACCAGAACGAGAAGATATACAAGATGAGATAGTGGGAAGTGACTTTTGGTTTGGTCTGAGGAGGAATGACAGTCAATTTACCATTTTCCCAAATTAAAAAGGTATTTTAATTAAAATAAAAGGAGGGAAAAGATACTAGTTATTAAAATAATAATAAAATAAAGGCTTCTAGAGGGATCCATCAGTTCTATAAAAAGAGGAGGAGACCATTTGAGAACATCTTGGATTGTTGATATTTTCTATTGATGAGGTTTGGAGAACTTAGTTCCCAACTTCTCTAGCCCCAAGACGAAAACCCTTGGGTATATTGTTGAGTGTTGGACGAAAAGTCAACTCTCCTGGAGGAGACTTCATGTAGGGGTTGCATAGAGCTTCAGGAATATTGGAGTGAGGATCATTTAGGTCCTCAATTGGTGCTTCAGCGTCTTCAGTTGATTCAGTGGCAGCTGTTGTTGGAGGGAGACAACAACCATTGTGGAGTTTTGGGAGATCCAGATCAACATAGCAACAGATTTTTTGGAGGTCCACACAACTATCATCTTTTCTATTTTACCTTAGATATTTCTTGTTGTACTCTACATGCTATATTATAATAAATCAAGTTGAGTCATTCGTTGTGCTGCATCTTCTGATCATCTGAGTTTCTGGGTTTACTTCTGCAAATTGTCAATTTATTTGTCGTGCTTGTATAATTTCTGGGTTCCTATTTTCTCGTGCATTTTGGTCTAATTTCATGGGTTTTTGGCAAAAATGTTGGCATAAACTTTTATCAAGAAAATTGTCAGAAAAATACCACAAAATTTCTGAAAGGGATATTACCCCACACAAGGTTCCTGGTCGAGTTACACTGAAGGAGGCTTTCACAGGCAAAAAGCCTAATGTTTCACACTTTCGTATCTGTGGCACAAAAGTTTATTGCCATGTGTCCAAAGATAGTAAGAAGTTGGAGCCCACAACAGAAAAGGGTATTTTCATGGCATATAGTGAGACAACTCAGGCATACAGGATGTATCTATCAGGACTCGAGAAGAACGTTCTCAGGCCGAATGTGAGGTTTGGGGAGTCCAGAGCTCTTAGGGAGTTCCTTAGTGCAAGAGCTGTTGATTTGGGGTAGCATTGGATGTGCTCTAGGCCTCAAATTTTGCAAGGATGCTTGGACACATGTATTCCAAAGAACCCAAAAACCGTTTTGGGAAATTCCACCCAAAGACGGTTTTATTAAAATAATTAATATTTTTAATGGGGTTCCTAAGTCTAAACTTAGGAAAATTAAAATATTAATGGGTATTAATCTAATTGTGGGTGAATCTTCTAGATAAAGACAGAGATCAAGTCAAAATGATCTAAGTCTTTGATAAGGAGTTAATCTAGGTCGTTGGTTATCTAACAGGAAGATATAAGAAGGGGCTTGAGGGTCATTTGGAAAACACACCAGGCAGATACTCAATTGCCTGAGTAAAATCAATTTTCTCACTAGTTGAAGTTCGGCAAGAGAAAATTGATTCAGAGGGAGATTTATAGGTGGAGGAGAGACAGAGGGGGTTCAACGTCAGTCAAGGAGACAGGGGCGAAGACACAAAAGCAGTAAAAGGACAGTGTTGGGCAGATTGACGTTGGGGGAGGCAGCGCTGACTTGGGTGACGCTGGCACTATGCAGGACAATCCTGGAGCCAAAGAAAGTGACGTTGGGCAAGCCAGAGAGATGCTGAGGGTGGAGGAACTTCCCTCTCGGGTCAGAGACTTGTTCAGGAATGTCTATAATTTTTCTTAGAAAGTCTTGTTATATTTTGTTGGGTGTAATTTGTACATGAAGATTTTGTTGAAGAATAATAGAATCCTCATCTGTTGAACCGGTTTTCCCACATTGGGTTTTTACAGGGACAATTGTCCAAAAATAATTGTCATTGTGGTTGTATTTGTGCTAGTATTTTACTCACATTTACTATCTACAATGTTTTAATTGTGAAGGCTGCAGTAGAATATATTTCAATATTTGCCATAAGAATACTACAGATAACTTATTTCTGAGGTAATAAGTAGAAGAAACAATATTAATCATTGCAGTAGGATTTCTATTTATAAATTTTCACATGGTATTGGAGTTACAGGGAAGCAAAGAGAGAGGTCGGAGGATCCAGCGTTGAGAAGAGAAGGGAATTTGAAATTCCTACAGGCCCAGAAATTTGAATCTCCCAGAGGATTGGGCAGCTCAAGCCAAGGAAATTGGATTTCATGGGAAAAACTCTCTCTGATTGAGTTGACAGAGAGGTAAGTCTTTCCAATCGAAATTTATCAATGGTAGAAGCAACAGTGCAGCAGAAGATTCAGCAAGGATTCGCATGCCTAGCAATTTCAACATCAGCGGATGTTTGGTACATTGATAGCGGGGCTTCAGCTCATATGATTGGAGTACGAGAACATTTCTTGAGCTATCAAGAAGAACAAACGGACTTCCAAATAACTATGGGAAACAAAACGAAATGTACTCCAATAGGGAGAGGCACCATAGCTTTTCAAATGGAAGCAGGGACCAACATCCAAGCCACCAATGTTTTGCATGTGCTAGGATTAGGAATGAACTTAATTTCAATGTCCTACTTACAGGACAAGGGATATGATGTATTCTTCATAGGAAAGAAAATATACGTTAAGCATCCAAGCGGGAAGAAGAAAAAGCAAATTGGGGTTCGAAGCAACAAGTTGTATAGGTTGCAGCACGAATCGCCAACAGCACTGCTAGGCAACAACTATAACGGTGCGAAGGAGCAAAATGAATTATGGCACAAGCGAATGGGGCACTTACACCATGGAGCACTGAGGATGCTCAGATAGACTATTACAGGGGTACCAGTCCTTAGTAGTGAACATGATGACTTGTGCAGAGGATGTGCGCGAGGAAAGTACGCTAAAGCAGCTTTATCCAAAAGTAACAATAGAGCAAAATGTGTATTAGGATTAATACACTCAAATAATTGTGGTCCTATGTCCACAAGGGCTCTTAGTGGTGGCGAATACTTCGTCACTTTTATCAATGATCACTCTAGAAAAACCTAAATCTATTTCTTAAAGACCAAGGATGAGGTCTTTGATAGTTTTTGAGAGTTTAAGGATCTTGTTGAAAATTTGACAGGAAAAAGATAAAGATATTGCATTTAGATAATGGTGGAGAATATACGGACAAAGACTTCACATTTTTCTGCACAAAGGAGGGCATCAAAAGAGAGTGGATAGCTCCATATAATCTGGAGCAGAATGGAATGGCAGAACGGAAGATCAGAACTATTGTTGGGGCAACCAAAGCCATGTTGTATGATCAAGATCTACCTAGGTATCTATGGGCAGAAGCTTGCAACACGGCAATATATATCTAGAATATAACTCCTCATAGAGCATTGGGGAAGAGAACGCCCGAAGGAGTTTTCACAGGGAAGAAGTCGGAAGTCAGTCATCTCAGGATATTCAAAAGCATGGCTTATTGTCACATTCCATACGAGAAGCGCAACAAACTGGATCAAACTGCAAAGAAGGGGTATCTCGAAGGATACAGCGAGACCTCAAAGGCATATAGAATCTACATTCCTAGCAACATGAAGATTGTAGTAAGACGAGATGCAAAGTTCACGGAAGATAGAGCTTTCAGGAAACCTCGTGAAATGCTTGCAAAAGATCAGTCAGGAGATGTTCTGTTAGTCAAAGAGAAGCAAGGGCAGCAAGAAGGACAAGCAAGAGAACATACACCTGGGTCGAGTACAATAACCAGCACCAGTATCTCCTCAGAAGGAGGAAATGCAGATTCTTCTCAACAGATGAAACGACAAGATCGGGAGGAAGAGTTGGTTGAGCCTCCCACCACTAGTGGTAGAACGAGTAGAGAAGTGCGGCAAACACCGAGGGACATAGAGGATTTTGTTGGAGCACCTAGAACCGAGAAGAGGCATTGTAGACAACCAGATAGATACCAAGCATTGGTAGCTCAGGTTGAAGAACCCTCTAGCTTTCAGGAAGTTGTTCAACGCCAAGTATGGGTGGATACCATGCTGGAAGAATATAACTAACTCTACATTCCCTCCTAGTGGATTAGAAACCCTATGAGAAGAATCTATACTAGAATTGACTGTCATCACCATCCTCATTGAAAGCATTGTTTTGGGCCTCACTTTCCACCCTCAAAGGCTCATAGTGCATAGCTATTATGGCTCGACCCTGAGCAAATTGGAGTTGGTGCCCAATACCCAAAGAGCGAAGAATTCTCGATATGTAAATCATTATAGCATTACAATAAGGTCGGGAAATGACTCTGTCAATTAGGCAAGGCAGTGCTTTGTTAAAGACCCAAAGAGGAAAGCATACCCGGTATGTTAATCATTACAACATTAAAGACAAAAAGTCTTGGCAAGGCCTCATCCCCCCATACCAACCATGCATCAATCCAAACCAACCAACAAGGCAAACCTATTTGAAGAAGCAGGGCTCTCGATAAGGGGGTATTTGAGCCAACCTTATACTAATCTGGGGCTTGGCAAGGGCCTTCATTATTAAAGGGGCCCTATTAACTAATTATTACATGAAGACACTCTCTTTTGGGCAATATTTATCGAGGTTAATCATGTTCACTGAGGAATATACAACATCAGAAGAATTGTGTTAGGAGAACCACACTATAGTGGTTCTTCGAAAACTTGAAACTTGCATGCCAAAAAATATTCATTATTGAAACGAAAACTAAAGAGACAAGGTCCATGAAGGAATACTTTGAAGCATGTGGAAATGAACAAAGGGAAATGGGACCAAGATGGGATGTTGGCCTAGGTTACGGCCCTTATTAAGGATTTTCAACTCCATCCATTCATGTAGTATATCGAACACTTGTTATGCATTTCAAAATGGAAGCTTTTAGTTCTTTGAATAGAAACATGTTATGTGCTCCAATTCTTGTCCCTTTGTCCTGCTCTACCTATGTCTTTGTTCCACCATTGCACCCATAAGGATTCTCTCCTAAGGTGTCTACCCTCTATAAATGCTTGGCATTTTCAGTGAAATCCTCTCAATAGTGGAACCTCCCACTGTTAAGCAGGGAAACCAACTACGATCTACTATCTGTCGAGTTAGATACCTTCCCACATGAATGAGATTTTTTATTTCCATCAAAGGAGCAAAGACCCTACCACTCCCTTTGTACTACTCTGCCTATGTTTCTGCCACATGCTAAGCAAATTCATCAATAGCAATGTTTTTTATCAAGATGGTGCGAACTTGTTGATTCAATTTCAGAAGCATTTAATCCTTTTATTACCCATCATTGTGCATAAATGTCATGTCGTGTACCTATATTATCATATCATGTATATCGGTCATGTGATATAATTGATGTGGCAATTCAGTGTGGTCACCTTGATCCACGTCATTACATGCATAACTAGTTGTGGTAAGTAGTATCCATAACTACCCTATCCATCTAGTAGTAAACTTTAGTCCTCCCCCTTTGGTTCCTCTTGTTCCAAAATCTCCTTCCTCTTCACATCCTACCCCTTCCCAACCTTTTGTCTATCATTAACATTTGTCTCAGTCTGGGGTTTGGGAATCTGTATTAAGTGGTATAACTCTTCTCACTCTCTTTCAACCAATGGCCTTGGTAAATGCAATTGCAGTTACGAAGAAAAAAACTTAGGTCGATTGTTGCTTCAATAATAATCACCACATTAAAAATAGCACTCTCATTCGTTTTTTCCAATTGAATCTTCAATTATGCTTCTTCTCGCAGTAGCTTGAGGTTGTTCCCTCACCTTAAGCATATGTAGTCATCATAGCTATTGTTGTAGATGTGCATGTCTCGATGCCAAGTGGAAGCCAGAGCATACCTAGGTTGCATCAGATGTTGGGAAACTAAAGAATTGTACTGGATGCTTCCACCGGGAAAATAGGTGGAACGGGAAGGAATGCCGAGTCTAGTGCCTTTCCTTTGCTTATGGCTTTGGATATGCCTTAGACGCCTGGGATAACACTAGAACTTACTCACAGTTCGGTTGATGGTCGCATCGTGAGGTGGTTGAGGAACATCATCTGAATGTGCTACCAAGTATCACAAATTGTTAGAGAATTGACACACCCACAACTGTTAGAGAATTGTTAGAGAATTGTACTATGGAGCATCGGTTGTAGCAAACTTTGCAATTTGAACAAGACTGCAATGTCTCACCTCCAACATGGAATACAATGAATTGCAAAGCATTGATTTCAAGGAGCTCTGCAATCTCATAATTATTTAATATAAAAAGCCTACATAGTGACCAATACAAAAATCAATTTTTTAAATGATTAATTATTCCTAACAATTAAGTAAAATAAATCCAGACTTGAGATTTAAGTCAAATCATGTAAGAATGAAACTTATGAAAAAGGGATATTTTAAATTTCAAAAATATAAAAGTGAATTCATTTTTCTCTAAATAAGTAAAATAAATATTAAAATCTGATAAAACTTAGAATAAATATGATGAAACTGAGCAAACTAATATACATTCAAAGGATTTTGACTACTACACAAAAACTATAGTCCCTGGCTAGACGAGGAGGGGGGGCTAAAAATGTCACCATACAAAAATGTTTATAATTAATGTAACACCCCTAGTTCCACCCTCGAATGAGTAATGTAATAACCATGTATAAAATGCATTGGTTGGTGAGCCTAAGATTCGTGAGGCCAGTATGCCTCTATGTGTATGTACATGTTAGGCCAATGGACCAAGTTACGAATATGATTAAGGCCCGTGTGCTTATGTAATGGGTCTAAGGACTGTGATTATTAGGCTAGTGAGCCGAGACATAATTAATTACGTTGGTGAGCCAAAAGTTGTTTTGGGGCGGTACGCCCATGTGTATGTGTGTCTGTGTTGGAATCGGTGTGTCTGCATGATTATGGTTTTAAATGTTATGACGTTGAGAGGTCTAGTGTGGTAAAGATATTTAATTTATGAATATTTATAAACACATAATGGGTGCATGTGAACCTAGGCAAAGGAGTATGGGGAACCCATGACTCCACGACATGAAAAAAGGTTTCGAGATGAAAGGTAATATTCTAATAATATAATAAAAAAATATTATATTAAATAAAGGAGAAATATGTTTATAGAAAGGGGGAGTTGGTTACCCAGTCATTCATTCAAGAGGATTATTCAGTGATTCATGGTTATATACCAATTGATGAACCCAGTGTGGGTTCTGGAACCGACTAGCGATTTTTAGTCGGTGAATTTTGTGCTTGGACTTGTTGATAATTGCTTGTGATAATTTTTACTTTTTCTTACTTATTAGCTTCTTCTCTTATTATTATGTTCGTTCTTATCATCAAACAGTTACCAAAACAAGAAGAACAATAGTACACAAGAACACAGAATATAGGTTGCAAGCCAGGGCCAAAACCTCTCCACTTGAGGGGGAAACCCATAAATTTCCTCTTCTTAGACATTCCTCAATTAAAGAATTCCAAGACCTCTAGACCAAGACCAGTACCCTTCCAAGACCAAGTTTGGCCTTTCCTGATGATGTGCTTCCTTTGTCCAAGTCAAACCCAGTCAAATCTCTTCTAGCAGCACAACTTCGACCCCCAGCTACAGAATTTCGGCCTCCACTAAGGTTTGAAATTTTTGGCCCCCTGCAACTGCTACTACATCCACACGTGTGAGCAAAATTTAGCCTTCCAAGGCTTCCCAACAACTTCACTTGGCTTGATTCCTTGTCTAGGGCTAATAGGTGACCTATTAGGCCCTTCTTCCAATAATTTTGATCCTCTTCCAACTATTAGAGAATTTCGACCTTGAAGCAGCAAACCCTAGCTTTCCTTCTTCGCACGTGTGAGAGAGAATTAGCCCATAAACATTTTCTCTTTGTCCTTCTCCTTCTTCGCTAGCCTTCTTGTGCTTCTCCTGCACTTGGATAATGAGAAGTGTGAGTGTGTCCAAAGGAGGTCGAGTTCCCTCCTTTATATAGGCTTCTAAGGTGGACGAGGCTCCTCAAATTAGGTCGACTTCTTAGTTACTCGGTAGTCTTGGTCTTGAAGGGTATTGTGACACTTTTAAATACAAAAATAATTCTCTTTACAAGTTACAATGTGCCCGATGGGGTCTTCAGACAATGACTCTCTTGACTTCTTGACCTAGGAGAAACCCTAGAAGCACTCAATGGATGCTTGACCTCTAAAATAAAAGACCTTGGGCATGAAACCCATGCTCTAAAAATAATAATAATTCTTCCTTCATTTTACAATATACAAGAATCAAAAGTACCGAACTTAGTTACACATTTTTCAACACTCCCTCTTAACTAGGGAGGTATTCATAAATGGTACATGGACATTCTCAATCTAAAAAGATCTCATAAGAAGAGTCAGATTGATAACCCATCTGTTTAGCATCATAACAACCAACATTGCCACATAGCAAGCTTTGACTAACAATTCTATCTCTCCACAAGAAGAGAGCACAATGTTGGCAAGACCAATGATTTATAGACACCATCATCATTGTCTCTCAAGGCACATACCCCACCCGAGTGTTCACAGAATATGTCCTTCCAGTACTATTCTTATCTTGGATAGCCGGCCCTCAAAGAATATTGGTCCTCTATGACTACTCTTATCTTGGATGCCCTACCTCATCCTTAAAGAGTATTGGATGTCAGATGCTTACCCAATCCTCCATTCTTTCTTCCCAAGTGAAGACAAGAATGATGTGCCTATCTCTCCCTCTCAACTAGGGAGGATATGTCAACCAGACCAAGCTTGTCTCTCAAATACACAAGCTTCATATTAGGATGAGATTTTGTCAAATATCAACTACCTGCTCATTGGTGGAGATAAACCGTAGTTGCAATACACCATCTTGTACTAGCTTCTGAATGTAGTGATACTTGTTATTTATATGCTTTGTCTTTCCATGAAACATTGGGTCTTCTAACAACCTTATACAACTAGTGTTATCACAATGTATCACTGTAGGGTCCATTGGTCCTTCAAACAAGTCAGACAACAACTCCCTCAACCAAACAACTTCCCTGCTTACTTCACAGGCTGCAATATATTCAGCCTCAACACTACTCAAAGCAATTGATTCTTACTTTCTGCTCATCTATGAGACCATGGAGGATCCCAAACTAAAACATCCTCTTGTAGTCTTCTTCCATCCTGCTCACTGCCTCCCCAGTCATAATCTATATATCCAATCAAGTGGACATCATTCCCCTTATCATACTTCAGGAAGTAGTTGATTGTTCCTTATATAAATCTCAGTATATGCTTGGCTGTTATCCAATGATCATGCTTCGGCTCAACTCGGAACTGATTGAGAACATTCACTGAAAAACATATGTGTGGTCGAGTATTCACTAAGTACATCAGTGAGCCAATCAATTGTCTGGTCGGATCCACAAGACTCGATTCAAAACTACTTAGCCTCTTCAAGTTTGTGATCATGGGGGTTGTCATAGGTTTGCAATCCATCATGTCAAACCTCTCAGCATCGCGATCACATACTTTCCTTGACCTAGATAAATCTCATCAGGTCCCTGCCAAACTTCCTATCCCAAATAGTAGTGCACCAACCCTAAATCCTTCATGTTGAATTTTGCTACTATTTGCTTCTTACATTCTTGGATTTGACCTTCCACACATGTTAAGAGAAGATCATCCACATATAGAAGAATGATTATAGGCTCATCCTTCACAACCTTGATATAGAGATTCAGGTTAGTAGAACTCTTTGTGAAGCCCAATCTTTGTAGGTATGCATCCATCCTTGCATACCAATGCCCTTGGTGCTTGCTTAAGGCCATATAATGCCTTCTTCAACCTACAAACATAAGCCTCTCTATCTTTGACTTCCAATCCCAAGGGTTTCTCTATATAGACTTCTTCATCAATCGTGCCATTTAGGAATTCAATTTTGACATCCATTTGATGAATATTCTATCCCTTCGATACTACCAAAGGGACCAGTGAATGTATAGTTGTATACCTTGTTGTATAATCGGTACCTTCTTGTCGAGAGAAATCCCTAGCCACAAATCTTGCCTCATACTTGTCAACACTTCCACTTGCCGCATGTTTAATCTTGTAAAGCCATTTGGAAGTCACCACAAATTTGTCTTCAGGCCTAGGTACGATCTCCCAAACTCCATTTTTTCCATTATCAATTGATACTCTTCATCCATGGCATCCTTCCATTCTTGATGATTGATAACTTCTTCAAAGGTGGATGGCTCTGCTTCTATTAGTTTTGTCATATATGCTGCATACCCAAAATATCTTTTGGGCTTCTTACTTTCCCTGAATGTGCCCCCTTGGCTGCTCCATGTCCCTCTACATATAAAAAAGTAGATTTCAACCAGTTAGGTCTTTCTAGTTTCGGGGATGACCATAGGTTGCATGGGTTCACTGGGACCTTCTTCATGATTTGATTATTCTTCCTCCCTAGTGCCTTCCTCTTCAAATATAGGAAGTTCTTCATCATCAGAGCCCATCAGAAGATCCTTTGATTTCTTAAATGCAATATTTTCATCAAATATCACATCTCAACTAACTCCTTCCTTTATGTAGATCCTATAGGCCTTAGAAGAATTAACGTAGCCAACAAATGTTCCCTTCATGCCTGAAGGATCCAATTTCTTTCTCTTGTCCTTCAGTATATGAATATAGATAGGACAACCAAAGATTAGGAGATGGTCCATGCTTGGTTTATTCCCAATGAATGCTTCTTCGAGAGTCGTTATCTAGTGACCTGTGGGGACTTCAATTTTGAATATATATATAGTTGTCTTAGTAGCTTCACCCCACAGAAATTTCGGCAAATCTTGATCATGTAACATGGATTTTTACTCTTTCTTCAATAGATCGATTCTTCCATTCTACAACTCCATTTTGTTTGGGATTATATGGTACTATCAATTCCCTCTTAATCCCATATTTCTTACAGAAGGCTATGATTTCCTTTGATGTATATTCTTGTCCATTATCAAACCTTAATATCTTGATTCTCCTTTCTATAAGGTTCTCTACTTCAGCTTTGAATTCTTGAAATTTGACGAATACTTCATCCTTGGATTTCATCAAATAAACCCAATTTTTCCTTGAATGGTCATCAATGAATGTTACATAGTATAGAATCTAGATGACCTCCAAGTCTTTAGAGTCATAGGACCACAGGCATCGAAAATAATGAGATCCAATATTTCTTTTGACCTTGAAGCACTGATTCCAAATGGTCTCTTAGTATTTTTAACTAATGCACATCCCTAACATACTCCTCCATGATCTTCCTTGAGTTCGAGGATGCCATTTACCATTGTATTTAGAGATCGTAAGATTTTGTAGTGAGCGTGACCAAACCTTCTATGGCAAAACTTCATGGGCTAACTATAATGTGAACCAAAGCTTGAGCAAGGGGAGTTAGTAATCTGTAGAATCTTCTTTCACGGATCCCAATCATCTTTGAATTTTTGATACTAGAGCTTTTGTCCCATACTACAACCTTTCCATCTATGAAATAAATTTTGTCACCCTTGTCTTCTAGACATGAAATGGAATGTAGATTCGTATGCAAACCTGGAACAAATGGGAATTGTTGAGATGAATATTTCCTTCATTCTCCAGATCTAGCGAGGTTGATTCAATTCCACTCACAAGGTAGCTCTTCTTGTCTCCAAGCTCAACGAAGTAAGAAGACTTTCCTCTTCACAGTGTTTTTAGTTGCTTGTGTTGACCAATCATATGTCTTGATGCTCCATTGTCGATCACCCAAATATTCTCATCTTCAAATGTGCCAATGAGTACTAACAATAGTCCTTTGTCCTTTGTAGATGTCTTGGTCATATCCTTCTTCAGATAAAATAGGAGATCCCATAATTCTTTGATGCCCTTCTTGAGAAGACTTTCCACCATTGTACACTTCTTCAATGTAGTAGAGATCTTCATCATGCCCTTAGCCAACCTTAGCTCTGATACCATGTTGAGAAATATATAGGGCAGTAGTTAGGATGATTTCACTTTTCTTGATAACTGCTTGTGATATCTTTTTACTTCTTCTTACGTATTAGCTTCTTCTCTTATTATTATGTTCGTTCTTATCATCATGCCAAAGCAATAAGAACAATAGTACACGAGAACACAAAATATAGGCTGCAAGCCAGGGCCAAAACCTCTCCACTTGAGAGGAAAACCCGTAAATCTTTTCTCTTCTTATAGATTGTTCAATTGACGAATTCCAAGACCTCTAGACCAAGACCAACTCCCTTCCAAGACCAAATCCAACCTTTCTTGTTGATGTGCTTCCTTTGTCCAAGTCAAACCCAATCAAATATCTTCTAGCAGCACAATTTCGACCCCCAGCTACACAATTTCGGCCTCCACTGAAGGTCTGAAATTTTCAAACCCTTGCAACTACTATTGCATCCACACTTGTGATTGAAATTTAGCCTTCCAAAGCTTCCCAACCACTTCACTTGACTTGCTTCCTTGTCTAGGGCTAGTAGGTGACCTATTAGGCCCTTCTTCTAGCAATTTTGATCCTCTACCAGGCCGACTTGGTCTTGAAGGGTATTTTGACACTTTTAAATACAAAAATAATTCTCTTTACAAGTTACAATGTGCCCGATGGGGTCTTCAACTTATGAAGATGGCTCTTTTGACTTCTTGACCTAGGACAAACCCTTAAAGCACTCAATGGGTGCTTCACCTCTAAAATAAAAGACCTTGAGCATGAAACCCATGCTCCAAAAATAATAATAATTTTTCTTTCATTTTACAATATACAAGAATCAAAAGTACATTTCATATATATGAAGACTGAACCTAGTTACACATTTTTCAACAAGACTCAGGGACCAACTAGAGTTTGGGTGATTTGGTGAGCCTTGGAAGGTGCGCACCACAGAGGGACTGGCAGGTCACAAAGAAGAAAGTACCACTTGGGTTCTGGAACTAACCGGAGACTTGTGCTGAGAATTTCTTGGCTCACCATGAGGTGCCCTAAAAGGTGGGCATCATAGAGGGACTCCCAGGTCCCAGAGAACGATGTGCCACTTGGGCCCAGATTCGGTGAAGCAAAGCGTAGTGGTTGGAATCGTCACTGTTGGGTTGGTGCCTTGGCCATGGATATGCTATTATTATTGGTATCGTTTCATGTGGAGTTGGAGCCCTAGCTCAAGGGTGACATACGATTGAGAGTTTATGAACCGTAAGGTCTATGGTTGGAAGGAATGTCAGAGATCTGTAACCTGCAGCAACATTCACAAATAAGTAATTGAGAACTGGTTTTATGTTTATTCCGCTGCATTTACTTATGGTTCTATAATCTTGTAGTTAATTGTGCTCAATTTGTGTATTGTGATTAAATTGTGCTTATATTTCTGGTTATGCTCTGCAACAATGAAAATCGTTAAATGTATTTGGTCAAAAAAAATATATATATATATATATAGTTTAATTTTTGCCTAGGATTTTGAGTGTAAAATTAAAATTCTAAGGTGTGTTTGAGTGGCATCGCCCAAGGTGGCTGGAGACGTTACAATTAAACATCATAAAGTAGTATTCTTTGAATTGTACAAAGAGAACTCAATTGGATTTATTTAATATTAAATTTATTTACAACCAAGTTCATTATGAACAACTGAGTTATTTGCTTGAAAATTTTGAAAAATTTCACGCGTGCAAGAAGGCAAATAAATGTGATCACTCTGCCTCAAACCAGCACAATCACACAAGGGGGATCTTAACCCAAATAAATGTGGTTACTTTTCCTCAAACCATCACAATCATGCAGGGGGAGGATCATGCACCATCATGATATGAGGGTTATGTATCTTAGCCCCAAAGAGAAGGATCAAATATAGGTTATTTCCCCTCTACCAATATTAATGGCTAGTAGTCACATTAGTAATTGGAGTGGCAAAATAGAAGAACCATAGAAAGTGCATGTGAATAAGGTCTTGAAAATGGGAATAATTAAATGGATTCAGTATTCTTATGCATTTGTTGTTTTTGTTGCATGCTTTTATCTCCCTTTTGTTTGGTAAAAGATCATGTTCCTTTTAGTTGTTGTATTCTTAAATTATTTTGAGGGTGTTGCTTAGATATAGCAATGCTAATGCCTGGGGTAATGAGAACATTATAAAGCAACAAAGCTTGGACAAGTGGCTACCGAAACTGCTCACGCCTATCATGAGTATAGGAGAGCGAACATGTGTGGGACCTCCACCTCAAACCAACATGACAAAGTAGGGTGAAGAATCATGCAACTTCATGGTATGACAATGATGGATCTTAACACCAAGAGAAGGCTTAGAAATTGTTTCACCCTCTGCAGAAATCACAATATTGTGTGAAAAGGCAAGATGGAAGAATCCTAGGAAGTGCCAAGTAAATAAGGTGTTGAGAATGAAGAGAAAGCCATGGTTTCAATCTTCTAATGTATTTGTTTCTTTTAAGGCTTGCTTTATCCACCTTTTTGTCTACTTAGAGACCCTATCTAGTTTTAGCTAGTCTATGTTCCTAGGTTTTCTGAGCCTTGGTCTCAAGACAAGTTAGTGTGTTGACTTAAGTCCCCACGAAAGTTGATTTAGGAATGGAAAAAGCATATGTAGGATGAAGCATGAGGTTTCATCTCAATAAAGGTTAGCATGTGAATTAAGGCCCAACTAATGTTGATTGAAGAATGGTAGAAAAAAGTATGCAGGATAAGGGCTAAAGGGAGTTGTTCGAGTGAGGTCAAAGTTGGATGCACTCTTTCCTAGCCTTCTAACCTCTAGGAAGCCATATTTTTTATGTCCTCTTGGAATTTCTTGTTAAAGATGCATTCCACTATGATAGAATGATGGAAGAAGTCCATGATGCTTTTGGCTCCTTCATAAACACATGAAGGAACCATATAAAAAGTTGTAGATAATATGGGGCTAAAAGGACAAACGCGTCATGTTTTAATGATAATGTTGAGATTGAAATGCACACCTAAGAAACCCACACTCTCCAATGGCACAAAGTGCTTAGTACCCCTCCCAATTATAGATGAAAACTAGTATGGTCATAACTTGGATTGAAAAAATTGCTTTGTTTCATCCATATCTACAAACTCTCTACTCAATGCAAGTTTTCTTGAAGCAACAATATAGAAAGTTGTAGATATTATGGTGCTAAAAGGACAAATGTCTCATGTTTTAATGAAAATGTTGAGATTAAGAAACCTACACTCCCCAGTGGCACAAAGTGCTTAGTACCCCTCTCAAAAGTAGATGAAAACTAGTATGCCATAACTTGGATTGCACAAAGTGTTTAGTACCCCTCCCAAAAGTAGATGAAAACTAGTATGCCATAACTTGGATTGCACAAAGTGTTTAGTACCCCTCCCAGATGTAGATGAAAACTAGTATGCTTAGTACCCCTCCCAAGTCTAGATGAAAACTAGTATGCCATATTACCTTCCTTTACCCATATTTCTTATAATAAAATTACCCATATTGACTATAATAATTTTACATGAGCACACATGATATAAGAAGCAACAAAAGAGTTCAGTTAAAACAAAATGGAACCATTAAATTACGTAGGAACAAACTAGTGAATTCCCTCATACATACCTCTTTCATCTTTGCCCATTCAATCTTTTGAATTTTCATCAGCCCTAAATCCACAATATGTGTTGTTAAGGCTTGCCTTAATTTCAGCACTCATAGAACCCAAAACAGAAACCAAGAACAAAGGTATATAAAACAAAAAATTATAAAAACAAGAAAGCAAACATGAAAAACAAAATACCAAACCACAATTTAGCATGGCCATGCTCACAAATGTAAAAAAATAACATTAGTTGTACAAAAACAAAGGAATAGCAAAATATAAAACCAACAATAGCAAAAAAGAAATGAAAATAACAAAAACAAAGAAAAATAGGAGACAAAATTTTCTTTACAATCCCAAAATGCATCTACAGCCAATCAAGGACATCCTGCACATTAAAAAAATAGAAGTGTGTTAAATAGAGACAATAAAATTTTATGCAAAATATTAAGTATATACCAAATATCTTTGGAGAAATATAAAACAAAGACCAACATGAGGATTTCATAGCATAGCATGGATTTTGCACCAAAAGAGAACTCACCTTTACTACTACCTCTTCACTATAATGTAGTGTTGCTACATAGATATTTCAATAGTTTCAACAATCAAATTCATAACACAATAAAAAATAACTCACCATCCACTTTCGCCTCTACACTCTCCGTCATTGCCACCATCTTCCTCGCATGAAGATATTTCACTCATTTCATTAGTGCACCTCCAACTTTGCTCAGCCTTTCTTTATCTACATTGCATTGCATTCGTAAATAAATAAATCACAAATGATATGTGATACCTCTATATTAAACAAACGCACATGGAATCATACATACCTCCTCATCTTGAGTTGTGTTCTTCATTGAAAGCACAAGTAGAATCTAAAACAGCCTTCAGACTTGTCTTTATTTCTCCATTGCCTAAAACCAACAAAAACCAAACTAGAAAATATCAAATATCATGAGAGATATCAAATAGAAACTAAAACGAAGTATGAGAAATCTTAAACAAAGAACAAAACCCTTATGAATAATCATATGCAAAAGTACATCTTATGTAGAGGCCAAAAATCGTAAACCCTAAATAGATAAGTAACGAGAATAACCACCTATGCAAAACATACATTGGTCTTGCACCATCACATAACTCCTCCATCTCTACTTTTTTCTTATCTATAGTGCATCCCACATCAATCTCACAAAACGATATTCAGTAGTTTCATTAGCATTCAACCTCACTATACATGCATTTCATCGTATTCATAAATAAATAAATAAATCACAAATGATATGTCATGCCTTTAATTAATCAAACACACGTGGAGTCATACATACCTCCTCATCTTGATTCGTGTTCTTTATTGAAAGCACAAGTAAAATCTACAACAGCCTTGAGACTTGTCATAAATCAGAAATGATATGTGATGCCTTTAAATTAATCAAACACGAGCGGAACCATACACACCTCCTCATCTTGAGTTGTGTTCTTTAATGAAAGCACAAGTAGAATCTACAACAGCCTTGAGACTTGTCTTTTTTTCCATCACCTAAAGGCTAAAACCAACAAAAATCAAGCTAAAAATATTGAATATAGAGTATAAAATCTTATGAGAGATATTCAAAAGAAACTAACATAAAGTATGAGAAATCTTAAACAAACAACAAAACTCTTGTGAATAAATATATGCAAAAGTAAACACATCTTATGTAAGGCCAAAAATCGTAAACCTTAAATTAATAAGTGAGGAGAACCATCTATGCAAAACATACCTGGGTCTTGTCTTGGACCACAACTCCTCTGCATCTACTTTTGCCTCATGCATCCATGTCTCTTTCACAAAAGGGTATTCAATAGTTTCATTGCCATTCAGCCTTACTTTACATGCATTTCCTCTAAATTTAAATATACACATGATATAATTTTAAAGCAAGAACTGAGTTAATTTAAAACACCTTGGAATTATAAAATTATGTAGACAAAAGCAAGCGATACGTACCTCTCCCTTACCTTTTTCCTCTACATGTGTGGAATTTGCATCAATTCTAATCCCACAATATGAGCTACTAGGTCTTCCATTAATTTTCCCACCCATTGAATAACAAAACAAAACAAAAAAATACAACAAGAGATATCAACCACAATATTTTGTGATAAATATTATGCAAAAACTGAAATATCAAATACACAAAATATCTTGTGACAAATGTGAAGCAGCTTCCCATAGTATTGAAATGAGAAAATATCCATGTTGGAACTAAAAGAGAACTCACCTTCTACCTTTGCACTCTCCAACACTTCTCCATGTCTTTCTCACACAAAAAGATTTCAGTAGTTTCATCAGTGCTCCTCCACCTTCCTTTACCTAGATTTGCATTGCACTCACGATACAAATAAATCTCAAATAATTTAAAATGCATTTAATTTAGACATATGCATGAAACCTCCCGCTTAGTCTTCCCCTTCACCAAAAGTACCTATGCAATATGCACCATTCCTAGGACCTGCCTCTATATCTCCACTTCCTAAATCCAACAAAAACCAAACCATAAAATATTAAATGAAAATCAAAAAAGTTCTAATACAAACAACACAAATCTTATAAGGAATATTAAACAAACATTGAAAAATATTGTAATAAATCTTAATTCAAAAAAAATATCCGTAATATTATGCAAAAGTACATTTTATTCAATGACCAAAACTCATAAACCTAAATAAGGAATGAGGGAGGAGAACCATTATATTTAAAATAAGAAGATAAGCATATCGGAACCAAAAGAGAATTCACCCTCAACCTTTGCACTCTCCTACACTACTCCAAGTCTCTCTTACACAAAATATTGAAGAAGTTTCAATATTTTTCCTCCACCTTTGCTCGACCACCTTCCTTTACCTGCATTTGCGCTACATCCAATAAATAGAAGAATTCGAAATAATAGAAGATGCATATAATTTAAACAAAAATACATCTTATGCTACAAAAAATTAAAAACCCCAAATTGGTAAGAAGGGTTGAGAACCATGGTATATGAACCAAGAACTAGGAGGACTTTATAGTAGAACATACATGTTACATGAGCCTTGCACCAAAAGATCACTTACCCTCTACCTTTGCTTTTAATTTTGCTATAGTGCTCCACGTCTCTCTCACACAAAGATATTCAATAGTATCATTAGTGTTCATTCACCTTTCTTACTTAGCATTGCATTTAATTTCAACAAACACATGATATAAGGATGAAGCAACAAAACAGTTAAATTAAAATGGGCATCAAACAACATAATTATGTAATAACAAACAAGTAAATTCCCTTTATACATACCTTTTTTGCCTTTGTCCATAAACAAGTAAATTCCCCAACTACATACCTCTTCACCTTTGCCCATAAACAAGTAAATTCCCCAATTACATACCTCTTCACCTTCGCCCACTACACTTGTGGACTCCACATCAACCCTCCACCCACATTATGGGTTGTCAAGGTATTTCTAGATTTCTCCACCCATTGAATCAAAAAAATAAGAAAAATAAATCAAAAGGCACAAGCAAAACAAAATACTAAACCACAAATTAGCATGGCCATGCTCATAAATTCAAAGATATAAGAACCACAACAATTAAAAAAATAAAAAATAAAACAATACCAAAAAATATGACCAACAATTAAAACAAAAAAAATAACAGAAAAAGCATAAAAAGACAGATAAGAGTATACTTTACAACCCCAAAATGTGTCCATGGCCAACCAAGGAAACCCTGCACATAAAAGAAAAGTGTTAAGTAGAGACAAGAAAATATTATAAAAAATATTAAATACACAAATATTGTGAGAAATATGAAATAGAGATAAAAATATATTAACGAAAATCTTAAACAAAGACCAAATATCTTATGAATAATCCTATGCACCAAAAGATACAATTTATTCAAACACCAAAAATCATAAACCCTATAGTGTTATGCAGCAAGAAGATTTTGTAACAGATAAGAAAACTTACCTCCACATTTGTATCTACACTCCACTTTAATGTCTCTCTCAATGAAGATATTTTAGTAGTTTCATTAGTGATCCTCTGCATTCTTTTAACAATATTTCATTGCTCTCGTAATTAAACAAATGACCAATAATGTAAAATGCTTCCAATTTAGACAAACACATGTATGTGACCATAGATACACCACAACATTCACCGTTACCCAGTACATCTATGAAATCTTCGACCATTAGGACCTACATTAATCTCCCACCCACTAAACTAAACAAAAATCAAACCATAAAATATTAAATAAAGATCCAAAATATCTTATGAAAAATCCTGAAAAGACAAAATAGAACAAAAATATTATGCAAAATTGATTATACAATATATTCAAAGACCAAAATCGCATACCCTAAATAGCCAAGGGAGTAGAACTTTTTATTTGAAATGAGAACAGTTTCATAGCATAGCATACAAGGGTTTTCCACCAAATAAGAACTCACCATCTGCGTTACCTTTGTTGCACTGACCCACATCTCTCTCACAAGGATATTTCAAGAGTTTCATCAAAATAATGATAATTAAAAAAACAGCAACAGCAATAGTGAAAGATACAAGCAATAGCAAAAAACAAGAGAAACGAACAAATAGAGAGAAACATTAGAGATAAACTCTACTTTGCAACCCCAAAATGCATCCACATGCTAACAAAGAACACAATGCATAGCACAAATTAAACTAAAAGAGACCAAAAAATCTTATGAGAAATATGTTGAAAATAGAAGCGAGAAAGGTCTTCTTGATTTCTTCCTTAGTCAAGAAAGACCTCGATCAATCCTTCTTTAGCATGCACAAGTTCAAGGACAAGTCATGGAGCAATTAACTCATGCGCAAAGTTTGGAGGCTCAGTTTTGCTTGTCTTCAACTGTGAGTTTATATTTGGAAAAGGATAAGTGAGACTCTTAGTGTCTAATTGAGGTTAGGACGAGTTAGAAGAGTCCGTTCAACTCAATTAACCAATGAATCACAAGACTGGGTTCTAAAAATTAACTTGCCAGATTTAGCATGAGTCGAAAAGCTTAAAAGGAGGTCGAAGGCACATCATTGAACCATTATTGTTGAGCACGAGTTTGTGTGAGAAAGAATTCTTGCAAGCAAAGCGTGTAAGGAGCAACCTATGTCAGTTTGTGAGAGAAAATTTTCCTTGTGATGTGAGCTAGGATTTAGGGAGAAATTGCTAAGAAATAA
Organism: Pinus taeda; assembly: GCA_000404065.3. Lineage (NCBI taxonomy): Eukaryota > Viridiplantae > Streptophyta > Pinopsida > Pinales > Pinaceae > Pinus > Pinus taeda. The sequence continues at coordinate 64,908 of APFE030743395.1, forward strand.
GGGCTCAGATTTGCGCTAGGAAATAGGGATTTCCAACACTAGGAAATAGGAGCTAGATAGCACAAGGAAATAGGAGTTGCGTCGAGTTCTTGCAGGGAGGTTTTGAGCTAAGTATTAGCAGTGAGAGCAGCTTTGTTTTCTGTTGAAACAGTTGCCTTGTAAAGAATTATGTTTGCTCAATTTTTCTCAATAAAATCATAGCAGAGGTCAGTATAAAGAACAACACCAAGATCAGTTTGTCACCAATGCAGATCAGTCAAGAAGGCTAGTGCTGGATTGTGAAGGACATCTCTCTAGGTAAGCAGAATGGTGTTCTAAGAATTGAGACCAACCAACTATTTAGAGGAATCCTCTAACTTTGTTTCTTGGAAAGGGAGGATCATGATAGTTTTGAAGGATAATGGGGAGGGAGACTTCGTCAAGAATGCTATACCACCAGAGCAAGAACCCCAACAGTTGACCTAACATACTAAGGATGATATCAAGACCAAAAGGATTATTCTAGAAGGGGTCAAAGATAATATAGTTCCTCATATCCATGAGAAGAAGACAACCTTTGAGATGTAAAAATTAACAAATCATGCGTCGTATTATAAGTGGTGCCTTTGCTTCAATTCAAGCAGCAGGACCTCAGTTTTGATTTCCTAGGGCTTCACAACTCTTGGTATGGTTTCTAGGACGTTGTCAATGGCAGAGAGAATTTTCCCAGTCGGAAAAGGTTATGGACTGACGGCATTCAAGAAGAGATCTAAAGAGGGACCAAATATGGTAGATCAGCAAAAATAGAGGACGAGGAGAACTTTGCTCTAGCAAGCAACGCCAAGGGAAAGAAAGGAAAAAGGAAGGTCGAGTCTAGTCAGAAGAGCAAGAAGAAGAAGAAGGATTTGTGTAAGATCAAGTGCTTCCATTGCCATGAGTTTGGACATTATGCTACTAAGTGTCCTAATCAAATTAAGAGGTCCAGTAAGAATCATGCGGTTACATCAATTGAGGTAGATGGGTTTGCTTCTCAGTTCGTGAAATATTTCTCATTGATAGCTTGCATGGCAAGCTCAGAAGGGAACATCACGTGGTATATTGATTCCGAAGCCTCCTTCCACATGACTGGGAACACGAAGTATTTCAGGCAGTTGAAGCAGAAGCACATGTAGTTTCAAATCGAGCTAGGAGATGATGGCAAGTACGCATCTAAGGGAGTTGGTATTGTCGGCTTTGAGAGGGAGTTTGAGAGCCCTCTCCATCTCAGAGATGTCCTCTGTGTTCCAAGACTAAAGAAGAACCTTGTTTCAGTAGCAACCCTTGAGGACAAGGTATATGATGTCATCTTCAGTAGAGGTAAGGCAAACCCCAAGCACTTAGATTTTGGAGCAGTGAAGCAAATAGTTGTGAGGGTGAAGAACCTTTACATGTTGCAGGTTGAGACATGTGGAGCCTTGAGCAGCAAGGCAAGTGGTTAGCAGAGTAGAGATGTTGGAGAACTTTGGAAAAGGCACATGGGGCACTAGCATCATGGGGCGTTGAAGATTCTTCAACAAATTGCCACAGGATTACCAACATCCAGTGTTGACCAGCATGATGTGTGCAAGGGGTGCACACTTGGAAAGTATGCCAAGGCTTCCTTTCAGGGCCAAGGTAGGAGAGCCAACGGGATTTTGGAGCTGGTGTATTCAGACGTATGTGGGCCCTTTCTCTTCTCCGTCTCTTATGAGATAGGTATTATGTTAATTTCATTGATGATTATTCTTAGAGAACATGGATATTTTTTATGAAGAAGAAATATGAGATCTTAACCAAATTCATGGCTTGGCTGAGAGGAAGAACCTCAATATTGTTGAAGCAGCTAAGGCCATGTTGCATGATTAAGGTCTGCCTATGTTCTTGTGGGCAGAGGCATGCAACACTTTAGTATTTTTGCAAAACAAGAGTCCACATGTCATGTTCCTTTTTTTGGTATTTTTGCAAAACAAGAGTCCACATGTCATGTTCATTTTTTTGGTTTCCCTTATAGCATGGTCAGGATGGACTTCCATGGTTGGAGGCAGCTAGGTCACAGGAGCAGGTTTACTCCATCAACGGGCCCAAGTGCTTTTGAAGGGGCTTTATGGGGTTTCGAGAAGTTTCTTTGGGATTTGATGGCATTCACCTAGCATATTCCATCATCCGCACATCTTGCCTTTTGTTTCGTTGCATTCTGACAACTTTGCAAAACATTGTTATAACTCAATTAATTATGCTTAAGGTGGCATTCCGGGAGGAGTACTTGATAGAACACCTTAGTGTAATAGCTTGTTGGAACCAGAACGAGAAGATATACAAGATGAGATAGTGGGAAGTGACTTTTGGTTTGGTCTGAGGAGGAATGACAGTCAATTTACCACTTTCCCAAATTAAAAAGGTATTTTAATTAAAATAAAAGGAGGGAAAAGGTACTAGTTATTAAAATAATAATAACATAAAGGCTTCTAGAGGGATCCATCAGTTCTATAAAAAGAGGAGGAGACCATTTGAGAACATCTTGGATTGTTGATATTTTCTATTGATGAGGTTTGGAGAACTTAGTTCCAACTTCTCTTGCCCCGGGACGAAAACCCTTGGGTATATTGTTGATTGTTGGAGGAAAAGTCAACTCTCCTGGAGGAGACTTCATGCAGGAGTTGCATAGAGCTTCAGGAATATTTGAGTGAGGATCATTCAGGTCCTCAATTGGTGCTTCATCGTCTTTCAGTTGATTCAGTGGCAGTTGTTGTTGGAGGGAGACAACAACCATTGTGGAGTTTTGG
>APFE030743397.1:9756-23610 GCA_000404065.3 Pinus taeda
CCCCCCCCCCCTCCTCAGTATTATTTCCAGCAATTGGTATCAGAGCAGGTCCTTTGGCAGAAGCTTGATCACTTGAAGAAGATCTATAGAAGCAATGGGAAAGAAACTAAAAAAGAAAATGCCTCAAAAGAAGAAGACATCTCAAAGGAACAGTGACAACAGTAGAGAAAATAGGTCATTAGGTGGAAGCAAGTATTCAAATTCAGAATCACCTCAGATTGAAGATGAACAAGCAAATGACGTATTAGGTACAAACTTTTGGTCTTCCAATGATACTTTTCTTTGTTCATGCAATATTGAAGATATTGGAAGTGATTGTGAAAGAAAGATAGAGGCATAAGTTAAAAGACTCGTAGATAAAATCAGATATAAACAATATCTATTTAACAAAAGGGAGTGTGACTTCAGAGAAGAAGTTACCATATTAAAAGCTCAGCTAGAGGAAGGAAACAAAGTAAGGAAGCAGTACAAGGAAAAGGAAGATCAATGTCAAAAGCTGTAGGATGAAGTTACATCATTAAGGAATGAAGTAAATGAAAATATTACAACAATCAAGAGACTTAAAGATAGATCTAGTTACTATGAAAGTCTTGAAGCTAAGATCCTCTCTCTAAAAGAAGATCTTAAAAATAAGCAGAATGAAGAACTACCTCAAGCATATGAAGAACAAGAAAATGAGATTCTCAAATGAAGGCAACAATTGGAAGAAGGAAGAAAGGCTGAAGAAATCTTAAAGAAGCAATATCTAGAAAAGGAAGAGCAATATCAGGTTGAGGCAAATATCTTAAAAGATAAATTAGAAGAAAAGGATAAATTGTTATGATTTCAAGACAGTACTAAGATTTTGGATAATATTCTTAGTAGTCAAAGGTCTCCTACCATCAAAATTGGTTTTGGTTTTCATGAATCTGTTGAAGGTGAATCTAGCTCACAAGATGAGGTGAGGAACTCTAATGCAAAATCTGAAATGGTGAACACGAAGATGAGAGGTAAACCCCATCAACAACCAAGAAAAGAAAGTCTTCAAAGAAAATCTTTTACTCCTAACTATGGAAGTGATAGTCGGTTATTTCCTCCGATGAATAATGTTGAATGTTTTATATGTCATAATTTTGGACATGTTGCAGCAATATGTAGAAGTAGAATGGTTCAAGACCGTCACACATAAAGATCATCAACTTTCAGGTACTTTAAGCGATATTGTTTTTCTTGCAATATGTTTGGTCACAAAGCCATTGACTACTATAGAAGGAATATGAAACATGTAATATGTTATGGATGTAACAAGTTTGGACATATAGCAAAGGAATGTAGGAGAAAATTTTGGGCACCATACCAAAAGGAGAAAACATCATCACACTCAAAGATATGGAAGAAGAAGGAAGTACAACCAGAAAGATGTGGCATAGCATAGTGCATAGACATAACAAACTCAGGGGGAGCTGAAAGTGTGAAACTTCAGTGTTCTAAATCTCATTTGCAAGTGTCATGAAGACAAGTCGTGTATATACGAGTTCGAAACTGCACAGTTGCGTATATGTTGGTTTGAGGAAAAAGCAGTGGGACAGACTCAAGAAAAGGGGTCTAATATAGTTCAGTCAATTATATGCTCTATTTGATGATGGTTGCAATCTGCTGATGATATGTGGAAATGTGTTGGTGCTCATAAGCTATTAAAAAGTTGATGTATATTTGATTGATGATGATGCCTTGATGATTCTTACTGATATTTGTAATGAACAATTGGCACAGGTTCAGGGGGAGCATATGCTTCTAATAATGCATTGTTGGCATTATGTTAGAATATCTTGGTACATGAAGATGCTTACATTTCTTGATCACATGTAGTTGTTTTGACTCAAGTGACTCTTTTGATGATAGACATATATAGGTTGTTGATATTGATGCTACTGGAAGATGCTAATGGTTCAGTTCATATATGATGTATGATAGTTTTTTATGAATATCATGGTCTTTTTTAGATTGTTGGTCCTTGTTATAAATGTCTTGTATATCATTTGATGTAAAGATCATGAAAAGACCTAATCTGTAACCCCACTATGCATGGGAAGGATGATGTAATAATTTTTATTTTCAGTGATGCATAAATATTCGGTATATCCCCACTTGGTTGGGTGGATGAGTCAAATTTGGTGTATCCCCACTCGGTTGGGAGATTGATGTATATATGAGTCATTGGTGATAGGAAGGTCATACTCACGTAGTTGAGTTATATTATTTTGGAAAATGTTTTTGCAAACTCTGCAAGTTCCCAGGGGGAGCATGGATGGTTTAGTGCATCTCAGCATGTACAAAGGGGGAGCTTAATCAGAGTATTCAACATGTACTCAGGGGGAGCATGGACTGCATAATGTATATCAATTGGGGAGAAATTTGTGGTCCGCCCTTTTCCCTTGATGAAAAAGGGGGAGAGAGTCTTGGTGTTGTTGTTGCCATCAAGTCCAAAGGGGGAGATTGTTGGCATTATGATTCAGGTGTTGTCCTTGATGACAACTCACTCAGATGACAGTTCATGGTGTAGTAGGTTAACAACAAAGGATTACAGATCAAACTCTAGAAATTGAAGAAAGAGAGTAGTTTAAGAAGTATATGCTGGTTCACTTTGTCCGAGAAGCGTATACACGCAGGCTAACAGAACAAAAGGAGTGTATACGTATACACACACTTTGAAAGAAAGAAAAGTGCGTATGGGATGGAAAATCAAGGTTTTGGTCCAAGGTATTGGTCCAAGGTATTTGGCCCAACGTATTTGGTCCGAGGTTCTAGTCTGAGGTATTTGGTCCAAGGTATTGGTCCTAAGTGGTTTTGGTCAAAGGTATTGAGAAAGGCATAAAAAAATATAAGGAGGAGAAGATCATTAGGCTAGGTGTGCAAGTAATGAATATCTTATGAAGAGTGAGACCAAAAGCAAATGTGCATGTTATGGGTTTATGGTGATTTGCGTGATTTGAACTAAGGATGAACCTTAGCGGTTGATGGGGGACGAGATCTAATGATGGAACAGGATCATGAGACCTAAAATGAATTATTATTATATGGTCTGATCATGGATAGTTTAGATCTGAATACTGACGCATGTGTTATTCTATAAATGTTATGATCTGGGTATGACTGAAGTCTAGAATAGTTGTGAAGTTTTTAAGTTAGTATTTGCAGATTTGTACATTGGTTCGCTTTGGTAAAAGTGCATATACATGTTGGTTCGTCACATCCAAGTAGCGTATACATTATGAAATATGATATTTGAAGTTGTAGTTAGTTCTGGTTGTTGTTGCAGTGTTCTGGGTTCTATTCTGTGTTTTGGTGATTGTGTTTTGGTGATAGTGTTCGGAATGTTCAGATTGATTGATTGTGGTTTGCTTCAGCGATGATGGTTTTTTCAGTGGTTGGTTGTATTACAGTGGTGATTGATGTTGAGCTTCAATGTCCCTGATGGTTCTAGTATGAAAATTTGATGAAATGTGGCCTTAAGAGAGAAGTTCATAGCCTTCTGTAGGTCGGCACCTATGTACTGGTAAACATATCAGCCATTACAAGAGCTAGGGGGTTGGAGCTCCCTTCCAGTAGCAGCTGGAAAACAAGTGAGGGTTATAGCCTTTTGTAGTTTGGTTCCTACATACTAGTAAATGGATCGGCTAGTACAAGAGCCAGGGGGTTGGAGCTCCCTTCCAGTAGCAGCTGAAAAATGAGTGAAGGTTGGAGCCTTTTATATGTTGGCGCCTACATACTAGTAAACGGATCGGCTAGTACAAGCACTAGGGGGTTGTAGATCCCTTCCAGTAGTAGCTGGAGAATGAGAGAAGGTTGTAGCCTTATGCAGATGGATGCCTGCGTACTGGTTTGAGTTTGCACCAGTACAAGATTGTAAACAGGTTTTTCTTATATTAAAATAAGATAGCAACAGGTGGTTTTTGTCCCGCATTGGGTTTCCACCTTAAATCTTGGTGTTCATGTGTGTTTCGTATGTGTGATGGTTTGTTGTATTATTACTGCACATGGTTACTATTTATATGGTTAATGAAGTACTGATGCATTTATTAAAGATCAACATATGATGAATTAACTGAATCATAAGTTTTTTGGATATACGTTGGTTGCCTTAAATACAATTGCGTGTACATGCGAGTTACCTTAATTGAAGTAGCATATATAAATCAGAGTATGAAAATAAAAAGTTATTGATTTGACTAATACTGATTCCCCCCCCCCCCCCATCTTAGTATTATTTCCAACACAAGTCTAGTATCAGAGTAGGTATTCTTGATGCGACTTGCATGAGTGAATTCTAACCAGGAACAAGCTCTAAAGAGGTGAAGAAAAACTTAATTCCTTTGATCCTAAAGCGGGGTGTGCACAACAAAGACGAAACATGGCATATGAGGAAGCTTGAATCGAGGAAGAATGAAATTATCACAAGGTTTTCTTCACCATGGTAAAGAAATATGACAAGCTATTTGCAGATTATGAGAAGACAATCAATCTGGAGAAGAAAGAGCAAGATGACCATGCATTGGTAAATCATGGAGGTGGTTTAGAAGAGCCTCCTCCCTCTCCATCTTCTAGGGGCATTTCTTCTCCTTCTTCTTCTCATCACTCTAACAGGGATCATAGGAATACATCTATGAAGCCATTTTTTAAGCTAGATGTAAAGTTTGATTTGGCCACATATAATGGAGAATGTAATGCAGAGAAACTTAATGACTGGTTAAACAAATCGAGGTTCATTGTAAGATTTAGTAGATCAAGGAAGATGAGGCAAATATCCAATTAGTATCTCTTCGACTGAGTGGCACCACTCTCATCTCGTGGGAGAGAAAGTTGTAGAAAGGCAGAAAAAGCTTGGGTAATCTCCTTTATTCTTGGTCAATTTTTTTTTTGCATTAAAAGATCAATTTTATCCTTTGGTTTATTGAAAAAATTATTTAATGGAATGGCCATATTTAAGGCAAGGAAAGGGTCAAAATGTGAAAATCTTCACAAAAGATTTTAGAAAACATGCAATGAATTTTGGAATTTTACTTGATTCGCATGAAACTGTAACAAAGTATATTGGTGCTTTACATAGTTACATAAGACATTATTTGTTATTATTTGAGCCTACTACTATTGATGTGGCCCGTGTGAAGGCCATTCACCTTGAAAGCAAGGGCAAGAATGATAAAGAAGAGAAGCCAAAGAAATCATCCTTTAAACCTCATAATGGCAAGTTCAAGGGAAAAGGAAAGGGAAAGGACAATAAGGCAGCTACAACCAAGAAAGAGGAAGGATAGAAGCCTTCTTGCACACATTGCAAGAAGGAAGACCGTGATGATGAACAATGTTGGAAATTGCATCTAGATTTGAAGCCAAAGAGATTTGGTGGAAAGGGCAAGAAAAATACAGTGGAAACCACATAGCAAGACCTTGGATCTGATTCTAGTGATGAGACATTGATCATAGTAGTGGTCACACAAGGTACTCTTTCTCTTCATGCTAATTAAAATTTTAAATCACATGCAAGTACAAGTTATTTAAATGAACCTCTTATTAATGCATGGAAGAGAATTGAATTGTTCTAGATTAAAGTCATAATAAAACATACTAAAGTGGAAACCTTGTTTGATTCAGGCTCACAAGAAAAATTGATTTCAAAATCCTTGGTTAAAAATTTATGATTAGAGACCAAGCCTCATCTAAAACCATACCTGCTTGGTTGGGTGTGTGATAAAGAAAAATTACATGTAGCCAAGTAGTGTAGAACTAGATTTGTGATTGCATCAAAACTAGTTGATGACATTGATCTTGATGTTGTACCCTTGGATATCTATGGTATTGTATTGAGGAGTCCATATTTGTATGATAGGAAAATAGCTTTATTTCGCCATGAAAACAAGTATCAACTCACAAAATGTGTGGTGGAATACATTGTTAGAGATCATCGCACCAAAGTCAATGCAAGTCTTGTAAGTGTAGGTCAAATGAAGAGATTGATTAATTCGAGAAAAGGGTGTATGCTCATGGTTGTGAGAGCAAAAGATGTCGAGACGTCTGAAGCTTTTTAAGGTTGTGATCCCACTCATAAAAAGGAATTGTATGAAATTATAACAAACTATGATGTGATTTCTTAGGAACCAAGTGGGTTGCCTCCAGAGCATGAGATCCAACGTGAGATTCACTTACAACAAGATGCTCCTTTATCGAAAATTGGTATGTACAGGTTGTCAGCTATCAAGATGGAGGAGATAAAGAAGCAGGTATAGGAATTACCGAACCAAGGGTTCATAAGACCGAGTTCTTCTGCATGCAGCTCACTGATCATGTTGGCATCGAAAAATGATGTCACATGGACGATGTGCGTAGCTTACATAGAAATCAACAAAATAACGATGAAGAATCAGTACCCTCTCCCTCCCATTGATGATTTGTTATATCAATTGAAAAATGGTATCTATTTCAAAAAAATTGACTTGCGCAGTGGTTATCATTAGGTCATCATTGCATAATAGGATTTATGGAAGACTGCATTCAAGACGAAACAGGGGTTGTTTGAATGGTTGGTGATGCCATTTGGACTATGCAATGCTCCAACCACATTCATGAGGGTGATGAATGATATTTTCAGGCCTTTTCTTGATGATTTGGTACTTGTGTATCTTGATGAAATTCTTGTTTATAGTAGGATATGGGATAATCACGTATGTCATGTTAAGAAAGTGCTTGATGTTTTTCAAAAAGAAAAATTGTATTTCAAAATGTCTAAATGTGAGTTTGGGAAGACCTGTTTGGTTTACATAGGTCACATTGTCGATGGTGGACAATTGAAAATATATCCTTCTAAAATTGATGTGATTGTAAAGTGGCCTAAAGAGACCAATGTTATATAGGTTCATAGCTTTTTGGGTGTAGTACAATACTAGAGAAGGTTCATTTCCAACTTCTCTGTCATTGCATCCCCTTTACATGCATTAATGGGTGTCAAGCAAACCTTTCAGTGGGGAGGAAAGAAACATAAAGCCTTTGATACACTGAAAGAGAATATCAACACCACACATGTTTTGGCCTTACCAGACCTCCAGTAGCCTTTCAAGATCGAGACCAATGCCAACAGATATGCCATGGGAACAGTATTGATGCGGAATAGGAAACATGTATGTTACCATTTGGAGAAATTCTCCCAAGTTGTCGTGAACTATCCCACATACGATAAGGAGGTTTATGCCTTGGTTCAAAGCATGAAGAAGTGAAAACACTATTTGATTGGCAAGGAGACCAACACTCACACAGATCACCAACCCTTGAAATACCTTCAGTCACAGAACAAGCTTCAATAGGAACGTCATTTTAGATGGATGGGATTCCTTCAACAATTTCACTTGGTAATAAAATGAAAGAAGGGTATTAGTAACAAAGTGGTAGATATGCTTTCTCTCCCTTTTTTTCTTCATCTATAGTTTTACAAAATGCCTCTTTATCTTTTGAAAGTTATGTTGAACAATATGTTGATGATGATTATTTTAAGGATATTTATGCAAATCTGACTCATGGATCACAGGTGGATAATTACCATTTGTAGGAAACGTTGTTGTATCACCTTGGAAAAAATGGTATCCGCACCAATGAATGAATATATGTAATCATAGAGGCACATACGTCTCTTATGTCAGGTCATTTTGGTGTAGGGAAAACTTTGTGTCATTTACAGAGGTTATGTTATTGTCCTTGCATGAAAATTTTTGTAGTTCGATACGTAAAAGAATGTTTGTTGTGTTCAGTTAGCAAGCCCACTAATAGAAAATTTGGGCTCTACACACCACTCCCTGTCCCGAGTCGTCCATGGAAAAGTGTGTCGACGGATTTTGTAGGCAGTTTTCCTTTATCTAAGAGGTCATGAATATTTGTATGTCATTATGGATCAATTTAGCAAAGAGTGTGTATTAATGCCTTGTAAAAAGAAAGTTACTATAGAGCAGACTACTCATATCTTCTTCCAATTTGTATGGGTCCACTTTAGACTACCCACATCCATTGTGTCTAATCGAGACTCTCACTTTCATAGAGAGTTTTGGACGGGTTTATGGAGAATGATGGACACCAAGTTGAAGAGGAACACGACGTTTCATCTGTAGACTGACGGACAAATAGAGGTTGTCAATCACGCAGTTATATGCTTACTCCGAGGCTATTGTGGAAAGCATCCCAAGTTGTGGGATGAGTAGCTTCCTTATGTACATCATGCATACAACTGAGCAGTGCATTCATCCACACAGATCTCACCATTCGAGACATGCTTTTTTTATTTATCAAAGGATCCCTTAGACATGGTCTTTGGGAGAGATGAAGAATCCAATGGGAAAGATGACAGGGAAAAAGTGCAAAAGTTCATTTCACAGATTCAATCGATTCACCACGCAATGTAGGAGTAGTTGGAGAAGATTCAAGCTCAATGCAAAGCTTGACATGACAAGCACCGAGACAATAACTTGTTCTAAGTTGGAGACAAAGTGTTTCTCCACATCAGCAAAGACAGAATGAAAGGAGAAGGAAAGAAGTTGTGACCAATCCGATATGGCCTGTTCACCATATTGAAAAATATTGGAGACAATGTTTTTCGTCTCGATTTTCTAGCATACATGCAGATGTAATCAATGGTGAATGTTGAAAACTTGAATATTTATGAGCCTCTGTTGATCATGGAAACCAAAGAGGTTGGATAGGTTCCTATAGTGGATGATTTTTGACATGAATACCTGAAAAAGCTTCTAGAGGATATCATTCTCCACAAGAATACTAGGACTTCACGATGGGAATATGTGGAGTACCTTCGTATTAGCTTGAAAGGAATGCATCCAAGTAAGGCATGATGGATTGAAAAGGGGAATGTGGGAGAAATTACCTCACTTTCCAATTGACAAATAAATATTTTGGCGTCCAAAATATTTTTAGTGGGGAGGAATGATTTGGGAAGATCTAGAAATACAAGTGGCCTTGAAAATAGCTCAAAAATAAAAGTATTCAGATGGAAGTGAAACTAGGACCAAATCGTAGTGTCTGTTGCCTTGATTCCAAAGGTGTGAATGAAACTCAAATCCAAGTTTGTATCCTCAAGTTATGGCTAGTCAAAGTTTTTTGGCATTATGATACAGGTGTTGTCCTTGATGGCAACTCACTCAGAGGTATGATACAGATGTTGTCCTTGATGGAAACTCACTCAGATGACAGATCATAGTGCAGCAGGTCAAGAGCAAAGAATTAATGATCAGAGAGAGGTATACGTAGGTTAACCTTGATGAAAGTGCGTATACGCATGGGTTAGTAGAACAAAAGGTGTGTATACACACACGCAGGTTCACAGAAGGAAAGGCACATACACATAGGAAAACTAAGTTTTGGTCCATGTTATTTTGGTACTGGTCCATGGTATTTGGTCCAAAGTGTTGACCACAGGTATTGGGTCCAAGGTATTAGTACTACGTGGTTTTTGACCATGGTATTGAGAGAGGCCTAAACCTATATAAGGAGAAGATCATTAGGCCAAGAGGGGCATGAGTGCAAGTGATGAATATCTGATGAAGTGTGAGATCTAGTATGCTTGTTATGGGTTTGTGATGATTTTCTTGATTTGAACCAAGGATGCACCCATGCAGATAATGATGAATGATGGATCGGGATCTTAAGGCTTGGAATGTTTTATCATTATATGGTTTGATTATGGATAGACTAGATCTGAATTATTGACGCATGTTTATTCTGTAAATGTTATGTTCTGGGGATAATTGATGTCTGGAATAGCTGCAAAGTTATAAGTTAGAATTTGCAGATCTGTACGTAAATTTCTATGTGAAAGTGGATCAAGATAACCTAAGGATTATCGAAGTATATGTGGAGGATATAATATTTGGAAGCAATGATGATGGGTTAAGTAAAGACTTTGCCAAAAAAATGCAAAGTGAGTTTGAAATTTCTATGCTTGGCGAGCTGACATACTTTTTGGGGCTTCAGATTTCTCTGCAAGATAAAGGAATATTCATATATCAAACCACGTACATCAAGGAAATCCTCAAAAATTCCAGATGGAAGATTACAAGCCAGTCCTTACCCCCATGATAACAAGTTGCAAGTTAAGCTTAGAAGATTCTTCAAAGGATGTGGACCAAAGGTTGCATAGATCCATGATTGGTAGTATCCTATATGTGACAGCCTCCTGGCCTGATGTGATGCAGGCAGTTGGACAAGTAGCAAGATTCCAAGCAGCACCAAAAGAATCTCATATTATTTCCATCAAAATAATTCTTCGATATCTTAAGGGCACAACAGGATATGGTCTATGGCATCCCAAAGGAAATGATTTGGTTATTGAAGATTATACAAATGCAAATTGGGCAGGAAGTGTTGATGATCATAAGATTACATGTGGAGCAGCATTCTATGTAGGTGGTTGTCTTGTTTCATGGTTAAGTAAAAAGCAGTCTTCAATCTCGTTATCCACAGCATAAGCATAATATATCGCGGTGGGAGCTTGTTGTACACAAGTTCTCTATATGAATCAAACTTTGCAAGATCTTCAAGTCAAGTTTGATGATCCTATTCCTATCTCTAAGAATCTTGTGATGCATTCCAAAATGAAGCACGTTCTGATTAAATATCATTTCGTTAGAGAGCAGGTCGCTGAAAAGAATATAATGCTTGAATATGTTGGCACAAAGGAACAAATTGCTGACATCTTTACCAAACCATTACCTCATGAAGAATTTGACTATCTTCGCCAAAATCTTGGGATTCTCCCAAGTTTTTATTAGAATCTTTCTCTTATCTAACTAAGTAGAAAGGGGGAGTGAAGGTGTGTACAGGTCTGCAGGATGGTTTTTTGTTAGGGGGAGTTACCCTTTTCCATTGATGACAAAGGGGGAGAGAAGGCAGTAAGAAGAGGTGTCATGATCACATGGGGAGTACTTGTGTTTCCATCAATGCCAAAGGGGAGATTGTTGATCAATGGTTGTCATTGATGTCAACCCAAGCAGCACCAGGGTCTACCCCAATCTTTCATGGGCATTTTGACTTCACAACTTACTCTATTCTGAGTCAATGATCTTCTATATGGATTCTACTCGTCAAGATGTTTCCATTGATATATGGCATGCCAAGTAATTCTTCATGGTTTGAGAGATATTCATGTTTGAAGTTAGTAACCCCAATTAGTGGTCTAAAACCCTATGGGGTTGTGGCATGGAACTCATAATTGGTTGTGGTCATTGAATAGTCAATAATTAATAATAATAATATTAATAATATTAATTCTTGTAAAATATCTCCAGTGTTCACATGTTGAGGACCCTCTCAGCTCAAGACATTCATATAAATAATGACCCTCATATCCTCCTCTAGTAGGGATTTTGTGGCTTCAAACAGGTCATTGTAGAATTTTAGCTATAAATTTGTATCTGTAAAGTTTCAAAAGCTGAAATTAAAACCCATTTTATCCAAAATCTTGATGAACCGCATGACCGAATTTCAGATCTTTGTTCATTTTATTTTTGGAGTTATGATATCAGGAAGTGAGGGTTTTTGCAGGCTCCCAAATTCCATGTCAAATAGGTGATGTTTGGAAAATCGTCATAATTTTATCTCGGAGAATTGAATACAAATTTCGTAAATATTCATAGAAAGGAGATGGACTATACTTTGTTTTATAGTTTTTCCAGGGCCTAAGGTCACAACAGTGACACGTGGCACTTCATACAAGTTCGTTCTACTAAGCCAATCTATAATCAAATCATCTTGGAAGATTGGGAGTAACTCTTTCTTGAAGAATCTAATCATGATCAGACCTATGGGGTTGGAAAGAGGACTCATATGGATAGAGGACTCATATGGATACCACAGGATGACATTTCAGACCCTAGAGATCCAAAATTACATAGATACAACATATTCAATATGGATCTCTTAGAAGGTAAGAAAAAGTATGCATTCAAGGATCACTACAGTAAGGACCACACATCAGCAGTCAAGTGTAAGTTTCCTACAACAAGGTATGTATGATCAGTGTTTACATTTGAAATATGAGTATCATCTCTGACATATGTTTTTGCAGGACGACGTAAGTATATACAGGGTCTCGGTTATATCTCTATGTCTCTATATGTCACAATTAATTTTGATACCACATTTCAAATGTCCTATTCTTGATACTACATATTTGATGCTACATATTCTTGATGCTACACCAAGTCTTCTAAATCTATATGATGTTGTAAGTTCATGTTACTTGTCTTTTCATAGTTGATATAATGGTCTATATTTTTGTACTTCAAACTTGGTCCATCACAAGTCTAGGGTCTGTCATCAGTTTTCATTGTATATATATTTAGGTCAATTTTGGATATAGTCTTGCATAAAGTTCAAGCCTATATCAAAAGTGGGAGTCTTTGTCTACTACTGCGACAAGTCAACAACAAAATTGACAAGCACACTTCAGGTACGCACTGTAATTTGTATTTGTATTTATTCATTATTATGCACTTACATGTGTTTTGCAGGCAGAGGTAAGTTGAAGGGTATTTTGTTTTGTTTTGGGAATGGTTTCACCGAGAAAATTTTTCAGGAAAGTAGAAGAAGATTCAAGTACAACTTCAAGCAAGAATTCAAGAGCAGAAGTATCAAATCAAAAGAAGCACTACAGTGAGACATCCTTTGAAGACATGACATCCATCTGTATATTGTGAAGAAGTGTCAAGGCCAAGAGACATCATTGTAAATTTTTAAAAGAGTCATTTGTAAAATAGTCATGATTGGAAGAGTCATTATTGTAAAAGAGTCAATATACCTAGAGTCGAAAATGAATTATTGGGAGGTATAGGGGTCTCTTTTGGGATGATTTCATGGTTTGGATGTAGGTCAGAGTGTGATTGGGTGTTCGGTCAAAATCATTGTAAATCATATTGTATTGTGGATCGTTGTCCCTGGTATGGGAATCCACACTCTTGTCTCATTTCATTCATCATAGGGTGGCAAGGAGGTGCTAGGCAGGTGCATGAAGTCGCCTATAGGTTGGAACCTGTGAACACTTCAGGTGGTACGGTGGTGGTACGTCGAGTTGTGGCTCGCTAGGGTGTTGGGGCATCCATTCAGTTGATTACTGAAGAAACCAAGGCATTGCGGCATCCTTCCAGTGGGAGCTGGAGAAGAATGATTTTCTAGAAGTCTAGGAAGTTGTTGCTTTCATTTCAGTTGGAGCTAAAGATTAAAGAATTTATTAGAAAAGTGTTCTGTGATTTTTCACCCGGAGGGCATTTTCCACCTAAAATTCTTGTGCCTACTGTGTTCTTTTATTTACTATTATTACTGCATAAACATTAATAATAATTGAAGATTAACTAATGCTCTGAAAATATTTAAAAGTGATCATTGCTAAGGAGGTAAGGCATGTTCCATATCTAAAGAAAAATCTGATTTCAACAGGGCAGTTGGGTGGTGAAGGTTGTGTGACAACTTTCACAGATAAAGCATGGAAGGTCACCAAAGGAGCCCTGGTAATAGCAAAAGGCGAAAAGGTTGGTACACTGTATTTATGAAATGGTATTTCTAACTCTGTTAATGCTTTAACTTCTAAAGGAGCAGATGCAGCATTATGGCATCATAGGCTTGGACACATGAGTGAAAAAGGGATGAAGATTCTTCACTCAAGGAATTTGTTGCTGGGTTTGAACAATGTTGATTTGGACTTATGTGAGAATTGCATTTATGGAAAACAGAAGAGAGTCAGATTTATCAGAGTTGGGAAAGAAAAGAAGAATGAAAAATTAGAGCTTGTGCATACAGATGTATGGGGGCCTGCTCAGGTATCATCTCTCGGTG
>APFE030743397.1:27608-45717 GCA_000404065.3 Pinus taeda
GGACTGGCTGTTCAAGGTGGACGTAGCCCAAACTGGGTGAACCACGTATATTTGTGTCTCTCTTGTTTTGTGCATTTTTTGTGTTTATATTTCTGCAATATTTTATGTGTTCCATTGCTCCGTAATATATATAATATTCTAACACTTTAGGCTTTGAGTCCTTCTGCTACTCGTAAAATGACTACAAACTTATCTTCTCATTTACTCTTTAGACAGCTCGAAACACATTTTGCAGTAAGTGACAACATTGGCTCCAATTGGGGACAGTGCCTTGCTAGAAAGGTGTTAAGAACCTACAAACTAGTAGACTTCACCATTAGGCATGGAGTCAAAAATATATTGAACCTATAGAACTAGAAAATATTCGTGGAACTTTATTTGTTGGGAGTCCTTTCCTCATAAACTTAAATGCAGAACTATAAAGTCTAAAAATGGAAATTAAACACTCACATAGTGAGCTTATTTATATACAAATCCTACTTATGCATAGGGCTTAACTCACCCAAGTGAGGTCAACCTTCCAATGATACTAGCCCAACATCTGAGTACTAGACCTTATGCCATTGTTCTCTTGAAAGTCAACAACTAAAACAGGCATGCACCACTACCCCCAAACTGATATTTGATGCTCAATTATTTTAATCTCCTTCATGAACCTTCTAATTGGGATGTGTTCTTGAAAATTAGTGACTAAAACAGGCATGGACCATTTGAAATCTTGAGGTAAAACATTTAATACATACCCCATAATTGAGATTTGTTGTTGACCAAAGAAATATGCCATATAGTCAGTTACTAGATCATGGAACTAATGAGAAAAATTTATGGTTGTCTCCCTTTCATGAACAGTTTCCAATAAGGAATCTTTCTGTAACAACCAACCACCGACATTGCTGGGATCTTCAACTTTGGGCTCCTCTTGAATGAGTTGTTGTTGGTAATATTCTCCCCACTTGTTTGTAAGAAGATCCCTTTGACATTCTGCAACTTTCTCATCCTCCTATGAATCATTTGAATCATAGATCAGTGGATCTTTATCGAATTTAATATCATCTTCTTGAACTTGTTCTCCATTTAAAGGACGTGGATCCTAAACTGGAGGCTCTTTATTAACCTCCTAGTTGACCTCCTCTTTTTGTGCAACTTCCCATGACTAGGATTGTTGTATTCCTGCATTGCTCAACATCCCATTGGAGTCATACGAATCATAAGAAGGAGAAACATCAAATTCGGTGAAATAAGATCTCTGAGGGTCTATTTATAGCTTGATAATGTCTCCTTCTTCCTTTTCTTGATCGTTGGGTGATGCTTCTTGATGCAAGTATATTTTTTCTTAGAGTTGAGCCCCACAAACATCTTCAGCAGGATCATTAACCTCAAAAATGTTTTCAACATTAAAATGTGCTCAACAATCTTCAAACAAAGCACCCCATGGATATAATCTTTTGTAAAAAAGATTAAATTCTATGTGAAAGCTCTTTAAGGAAGATATGCTGCCATGAGGTATTGTTCTATACCAAACTCTAGCATCTTTATCTAAAGAAATCATGAACAATTTCATTTTCACATCTTCAAAAATAACACCCAGGTGTTCCATTCATTCATGAAAATCCTTGAGGTGTTGGTATGACCTCCTATCTGTGTTTCCACTAAATCTAGCCAAATAGGTATACCATTCATGAAGTGAAGGGACATGATGGGGATAACCAACAACATAAGAAAATCTAGTGGGAAAAAATTGTTGGCCAAGAATGCAGGAATGACCATTTTGAAAACCCCTTTAGGTGAGTGATCTCAATTTAAAATGTAGGGGAAGTTTTCTATTGTTTAGCATCAGATCAAGTATGAGACCTCTTGAAAGCCAGGATGACCAAATAAGGACATATATAGTGGATTCACCAGGGTGTTTACAATAAGATTCAAATAGTGGACTCACCAAGATGTTTACAATAAATTCAAACAGTGGAGTCTCCAGGGTGAAATGTCTTCAACCCACACATCCCTTGCTCACTCGACAGAGGAAATGTAAAATTTGTCGTACCCAGGGAAAAATATTATGATTTGTTCCCCAAAAACAATGCCAAAAAGATGTTGTAGTTTTTTCTATCTCCTCTAACACAAGTGCTTCAAAAGATATAGAAGACTCCTAGAGAAAACCCCTGGGTTGAAAGAAAAGGTTCAATGCCTAGGGCATCTGAGAGGAGTGCTTTTGAAGGTTATCAGTAGGGATTTCTGCTACTCTCCATATGTCACGTAATTTGAAATGGATAATTCAGAGCTTGGATCAATATCCCTTCATTAAGGTAAACTCAAGCAATTACACACTGGTAGATATGGTCGATATCAAAGAGAAATGTCTTGGTTCTCGTGGCCGAAACACAACAATATGTAGCTTAAAATTGTTGTTATAGTATAGATGAACAAGAGGAAGGAAAGGAGGGGAATTGATGTAGATGGCGGGACAGAACACAAAATCTTAGCAATAATATCCAGCTGAAATATGGAAGAGTGAGGAGAGGAAAATGCAAAAAGAGTGGAGCGTGAATTAAGGTCCCAAACTCTATGCTTCATGAATACATTTTTCACCAAACAACAATAAGTAAATATGTGCACATACAGGTACTATAGGCTACTAGATAACACAAGTAAATATGTAGTTAACATAGGTACTTTTTACTACTTAGAAGAAAACATAAAACCATAAGAAGAGTGATACCAATGGATCCATTACACTATTTCGGAGGAGGAAAGCCATACATGAAGTGATAAACAAAGGGAAAACATATTGTGCATTGCTCTGAGTGGAATCAACAAAATAGTTTCAACAATCCTCGAATATGGAGTCCGAATCACCAGTCCATTACATTTAACAATTGTATCAGCCCAAGGACCTCATGAACAAGAAAATTGAGCCAAAGTGGAACCACAGAATTCAGGCCTCTTGGCTGCCGAATTTTGGAACCTACTTTAAGTGTTTCTTCCCTCTATTTATAAGGAGAGGGGGAGCTTTGAACAATAGTTATAAAATATCTCATTTGAGCTCTAGTTGTCTCGACTTGTGAAGGTTCTGCTGCCCAAAACGATTACAATCGGATTTGATTTCATTCTTGAAAATGAAACAATTACGTAATAATAGATATAAAGAAAATTGAATGATGGTTGAGGAAAATATCTCCCTACCATTCATGTGATGGCCTCCGATAAGGCTACGTCTTTTCCATGATTTTCTTATCTAGTTGTTTGGTCAATTTAATTGTCGCTTTCACCTTAACTACTTGAATTCCCCACTCTTTGGAGCCGGGAGCGATCAACTGTTGGTTACTTGCAACATTGGAGAAAAAGAGATTGATCTTGTAGTCTTTCATTTCTTGACTACGTGGAGTTCCATGCTAAGAAATTAATTCGCAGGTGACCTGCACATTGCTTCCTGAGTCTCGTGCCTTCATTTCCTCACTAAAGATGTGTGTCAGAGCACAAAGAGGCTTTTATCACCTCAAGGCAAACGCAACACTCTTTCCTGTGGATTGTGGTCCTTGCTACCTTGACCCAGTGATCTTTGACTATTGTCATTACTCTTGAGACCAACTACTTTGTTCCCGCATTCAATCTTGCAGCTTCTGACCCATATGCCTTTAACTCTTTGTACCATGCTTATCGGAGAAATTCCATATCACAATCTTCATAATGGTGCAGTATTCTAATCTTTCAATTGTCGACCTCCAATATGACGAGCTCATTCCACTTAGCCCTTCCCGCATTTCTCACCCGAGGGTCATGACCTTTCACTTAGCCTTGAGGTGATAGAGCGTTTTTGTTCTCAACGGGGGCTATTTTTCCTTTGTTAAGTACTTAGCGCCCTTTGTTCTTTATGTTCTTCTTGACCATGTGCTAGAAAAATATCAGAGCCCCTCTCATCAGAAGTTTCAAATCGGGGATTTAACTTTGGAGTTGCGATATTCCCACTTCCGATATAGCCTATAGCTCTCAGTCCTTGGCCCTAGCTCCGCACCTTTGGTTCTTTGAGTCTTTGCAATTATGGTGTTAGCCCAATATCGGAGCCCCCTTATCATAACTTTATCAAGTATCAATTGTTACAAAGTGTCAACATCCTCAACCTCTGATATGCGATCTTTGATATGATGTCATCACTCCACGTGGCACCTCATGAATGGTGACATGTGTCACCTAGATTTTCCCCCTTAGGCCCTCTCAAAATGCCAAAACTATCTACCACGTTTCCTTCCATACCACCACATCATGCTAATGCCAGATCCCACTATAGCCTTATCAGAACCTATCATATGTTGCCACGTGTCCCGCTAGTGGAGAGAGAAAAGGGTCTGCCCACCTTTGGTTTTGCAATGAAATCCTTTGTTAATCCTTTTTTCGTGTTTCTAGTGTTTTTTAACACTATCGGAAAGTTTTGAATATTGTAAATTTTAGAAGGTTTACACTTTCAAAAGTTCCTATTTCTTCAATTGTCGATGTTTTGATGTTGTGATATTGTGATGTGTCGATCTCCTCTGAGTTTCGATACTCCATGCTCCGTTGTATTGGACCTCCGACATGCAGGACCTTCGATACGTGATCCTTGATATGCTAGGACCTTCGATATGTGATTGTCAATATCTCTAATGCTCTGATGTTGTGATTGTCGATATCTCTAGACCTCCTATATGCGATCTTCGATATTTTGGACCTTCCTATGGCTTCAATCCTTGAAACTTCAATAGACAATATATTTTGATCCAAGAGTCCATGTTTGGACTTCCACATGTCATTGGAAAGCTTGTTTAGAGCACTTTCCGATTGGGAGGGTCTGATTTAGGCTTTGAGTCCTTTTGCTACTTAGAAAATGACTGCAAACGTCTTTGCTCATTTACTATTTGGACAGCTAGAAACACATTTTGTAGTAAGTGACAATAGTATGAATTAACATTCGGGAACTCTCACATATAGTTCAGAATAAGAGTGAGCAATAAGTATGCACATTCCTTTTCTTTCATCAAATGGGTTATGTGCTGCATCTCTAACATTCCTTTCAGTGTGTTGATAAATGGAGCGGCCTCCCCCTTCTTTCTCTCGAAGAGAGGCCTTAGACAGGGATGCCCTCTGTCCCCTTTGCTTTTCTTGCTTATCATGGAAGGCCTGAGCAGGCTCATCAAAGAAGATCACTACTGAGGAAGGCTCCAAGGAATCAAAATCTCTGAGGGGTGCATCCTAACTCACTTGTTATTTGTGGATGACGTTCTGGTATTTCTTAATGGAGGAATAGGGGACCTTTCATTCTTAAAGATCTCTTTCTCTCTATTTCAGACAGCTACGGGAATGATTGTAAACTACAACAAGTCCACACTAACAGCTCATGGCTGCTCGCCCCATGAGACCCAATTTTCTCTCCTACAGTTCAATTTCACTCTTCTAAGAATGGAGGAGCGGCTCCAATACTTGGGATACAAGCTCAAACCCCTAGGCTACAAAATAGCAGACTAGGTCTGGCTTATAGCAAAACTGGAAAAAAGGTTGAATATATAGTATCTCAAATACCTAACCAGGGCCGGTAGACTAACGCTTATAAAAGCAATACTGGAGGCTACTCCAATATACTGGATGGCCCTAGCTTGGATCCCGAGAGGCATCCTCACGAGGATACAATCCCTTTGCAGTAGGTTTTTATGGAAAGGAAATCAACCAGGCAGAAACTTTGCATGGGCCAAATGGATGCTCTTTCCATCCCAAAAAAATGGGGAGGTTGCGGAATAAAGAAGCTGGAAGACTTCTCCTCAGTGTTAGAAGCAAAGCTAGGCTGGCAGATCATCACCTCAAATAGCCTGTGGAGAAAGTTGGCCATTTCCAAATACATCACCCCTTTAACTATACAAGACTAGCTTAGACAACCTATAAGATCCACAGCAAGGATATCAATAATCTAGAAGGTAGTCCTTAAATCCATGGAGACCATCAGATTGGGCCTAATCTAGAGAATACATGATGGCACTGCAGTAAGAGTTGGGTAGGATCCCTGGATTGGGTGTGGTAATGCACACAGACTGTCTCCTGAGCTTAAAGTACACCTCATGGAAGTGGGTATTACTCACATTAGCCAAATCGCCCACTCTGAGCCCACCTAGATTTTTCAACAAGACTGGAAAATAGCCTGAAGCCTGCTCATCCCTAGGCAATGGAAACAGACCTGGAATAGCTATACGACAACTCTAACTGAAGCTCAAGTTAGAATCCAAGAAGGAGTTGATGAATTAATTTGGGCCCACGTGAAGTCTAGGAAGTACTCACCCAAGGAGGGCTATTTGATTCTAGCTGAAAAATATAAGCCCCAAGTGCTTGAGGCATGGTGGCACCTTTTATGGAAGCTAAAGGCCCCCCCCAGAACCCGTCTTCTCATGTATTCAATCCTCAAAAACAAAATTCCAACCGGGGACAACCTTCTCAAGAGAGCTCAGCATGGCCCGTTCTAGTGTTGTCTATGCAAAAGTGAAAATGAAACTATGGACCACCTTTTCCTGACATGCCAAGCTGCAATTGACCTTTGGAGCCTGATATTTATGTCCCTACCTTCCCCTTGCAGATGGCAGGGGACTTCCCTACCTGAGGCTTGGACGAACTGGTGGACTAATTCCGCCCCTCTGAAGGCTAGGAATCTTTCCCTTCTTATCTGTTGGGCTCTCTGGATAGCCCGCAATAATCTTATTTTTCATAAAATCTCGCCCCATTGGCCTTCTATATCAGCCAGAATCTTACATGACTACAACATCATCCCTGAATAGACAATCATCCATCAGCCCAGAAATATAGTCCCTGAATCCATAAACCACCAGTTACCCTGGGCTTTTTTTATGGCTTTACCCAAGAGCAAGGTTGTGGGGGAGGGGCTTTACTGTTCTTATCAGACTCCCATTATTTTAAATTACAAATGGGCTTGGGAAGAGGCACAAATAATTTTGCAGAACTATCCTCAACCAAATTCTTGATCCAATTTGCACTGGAAAAACACTGTAGATCTCTTCAGTTATTTGGTGATTCAAAAATAATCTGTGACTGGCTAAGCAAAAAATAAGCATGTTTAGTTTATTCTCTGAGACAAATTCTAGACGAGGCCCTTCGACTCATCACTTTTTTTACTCATTTGTATGCTCTCATATTTTCAAGGAACGAAATTCAGCTGCTGACTCTCTATCCAAAGAAGTTGCGGACAGGCCTCTCAGTATCTGGCTGATCCGAGAACAAGGGGACAGGTACCATTTTTAATTTTACCACAGGCCGTATATAGATGTTCTGGCTTAAAGGGATGATAGGAAGCCTGAAACATGTTTTTTATCATAAGTTGTTAAATTGTAAATATTTCTTTTGCTTCAAAGTATCATACTTATTATAAACAAGTACTCTTTGATAAGAGAGATTTTGATTAAAATTTTGGTTGATCTAGCTATTGTGCCTCCCTGCATGGATCAAGGCACCTACTACTATTTTTTGGAATTATCTGAAGTGTTGACAGGATTTTTTGCTTCCCTTACAGCATATGCAATCTGCATATACAACATCTAATTTTCCTTTTTTTAATGAAAATTATGATTTTTTCCAGGGGAAAAAAGTATGCACATTCAATGCAAAGACATGATGGGTCTAAAGAGGACTCCCGAACCTATAAAATAATGGTAGCATGGGCATCGAATGTATAGTGAGGAAATAACTAGGAGGCCCCTATAAGGAAGGCTCTACCACAAAGTTATGACACACAAGAAGCAAGTGAAAGGTTAAGTATCGCAAAATGGTGGGTTCCATCCTATGGCTAGGTACTACAAAAAGGGTCGAAATTCATAGTTCAAGTTTAGATTCCTAACCTATAAGTTAGTTTCAAAAACAATACCTACCACAACGGATCAATTATTATGGTATCACAAGGTTGAAAATGTTAGGTAAACTTTGACTCTTTCCTTGAGTCAAGTTTACCTAAAAAATCCTCCTTAATCCTTGACTTGGGGTTTCCTTAAAAAAATCCAGCCAAACTGGCCAAATGAGAGGGGCTAACTCACTTGGCTAGTTTTGCTGGATTTGGTCAAGGAAACCCCAAGTCAAGGTTTAAGGGGGCATTTTTACGTAAACTTGAGTCAAGGAAAGAGTCAAAGTTGATCATTTCAATAGTAGAGCACATGGTTTTTTGGTTTCCCATGGGGTTTTTCTTGGGGATTGCACGTAATAGAGTATTTAAAAGGCTAGGAAGAACTATATTGTAATGGCCCTAGAGGTGAGTGGTGAAGGCTCATTTGGCCTAGTTTTGGCCAAGGGACTAATGGAAATATATCAGTTGGATATTTTCCCTAGAGTTGGGGTTTCCCCATGGTAAATTGTGTGCATAATGTGTTTAATGTTTATTGTTGCTAGTTAATTTCATTTTTCTCTCAGTGAATTTATTTTCTCTCTGACAAAATTTATACATTTGGTGTCAAATTCAAATATTGGCTTCAAAGGAATGCTTTTATTACCAAATTTTTAATTGACCTAGTGAATGGAGAGATCAATGCAGAATCTGTTTGTTGTTCTAGGCACAAGGAGCATGGTGTTACTAGAAAGGATCCAATACATGGTCGATGGTACTGTGAAATATGTGATACCCATCTAGGGAAGATGGATGATTGAGTGATGTAGCTAGAATAAAATGGTTTGAAGGGAATAATGGGTCCCTCTGGCCGAGAAAGGGTCATGTGGATACAATAAGAAATTCTCAAGGTGAGAGTGGAAACAAAGTGGATATATTGAGATTGATACCTAAGACGTGGAAGTGAGCCAATATTCATGTTAGTTCTAAACACATAATGATATAGTTTAAGAATGCTCAAATTTTTCTCACCCCATATTAATGGATCATAAGCCATGGAATTTAATCCCAGGTTGATCGGATGGTTGGGCGCAAGGACATAGCACTCCCAAAATCCTAAGACCACTTGTTGAAGCATTGATGGGTGACAAAGAGAAAATTGGTACGCCACAAGAATTTGGTGTGGCATGAGCTCGGATTGGGAGGTAAATTAAGTTTCCTGCAAATAAAAATATGTGGAGAAGAAGCACATCAGATGAGAATTTTCCTAAGAAAGGTGAAGAGAAGAAGGGAAAAACACTACTAGACAGCACCAAGCTATGGGACGTATTGGAGTCTTGAACCATCATGGTCACACAAAGGGCTTTTTATTAAGACTTTAAATGATGCATTGTGACTCTCGTGCCTACGATAACACTAGGTTGAAATGGTATCAACGAACCCTTGAACATGCAGTGAAATAATTAGCATAAAATAATGACCATGATTTGGAAATTCTTGTGAGGGCTCTATTGGTAGAGTGACTATTGGTCATAGATGTTTTGTAATTGTTTGAGGGTGAAATGTA
This sequence comes from Pinus taeda, assembly GCA_000404065.3. Classification (NCBI taxonomy): domain Eukaryota; kingdom Viridiplantae; phylum Streptophyta; class Pinopsida; order Pinales; family Pinaceae; genus Pinus; species Pinus taeda. The sequence goes on from APFE030743397.1 coordinate 37,010, forward strand.
GACCATTAAAGGGATAACATATCTCTCCTTCCATGCCCATAAAATATGGTTCCTGTAGCATGGTCACATGGTTGAGGCAAAATATTTATGTGAAAACAATGGACACAAGGGAAAAATTAAACACTGGTGTTTTTATTTACATGTTAGGATTACTTGCATCTCTGAGCCACAGCAAGAAATACATGGAAAGCAGTCAAGTTAGTGAACTATACCTTAAGGAGTGTATAAAGTATGCACGATAAAAATGGAATTTGTGGGTGTTATTGTAAGATTGCTATAGGAGTTTGCCAAAGATAGCATGCTCCTAGTCAAATGATTTCACAATCCTAACCAGATAGAGTTTGGTAAAGTGGCTTTTAGAGAGGCCATTGAGTTTTTGATTGTAGCCACATGAAGATGGGGACATGGAATATTTCTCTTTGTGCATTTTATTTATAGTTTTTTTAAAGTATGGTGAGAGGATGGAAGTTGGATGAGTAGCAATATAAAACAAAACAAAAATATTATAATGTTTTCAAACTTTTTATTGCATGTAAATGGGCATACTATTGTAATACCTAGTAAGTCATGTGTACCCCTAAAACATTTCTAGTAAAGTTTGGTGTTAGACCTAGGTAATAGGAGGCATGGCGAGTTAACACACACCCTAGATATAAACTTTGATGGGGTAGGGGATAGAGTGAGTGCGGCTGAATCACTTGGCCAGTTTGGTTAGATTTTGTCAAGGAAACCCCAGGTCAAGGTTTAAGGGGGGATTGTTTGATAAACTTGACTCAAGGAAAGAGTAAAAGTTGATTAGGTCAATAGTCATGGTTTTGGGCCCATGTTTTTTTGGTTTCCAATGGTTTTGTGCTTGTAGATTGCGATGGACCTAAAGGTAAGTGGTGAAGGCTCATTTGGCTTTCTTGGCTAGATTTTGTCCAAAGGACTAATGGAATTCTATTTGCTTTTTTTTCCTTGGAGTTGGGGTTTTCCTAGGGTAAAATGTGTGCCTAATTTGTTTAATTTTTATGATTGTTAGTGGTTAATTTAATTTTTCTCTTAGTGAATATATTTTCTCTCTGGTAAAACTTCTACAGAAAACATCGAAAAGTGATAAAATTATGTCATAATGCTTGAAAAATTCCATCCAATCACTAGACAAAAGGTCAAAATAGAAGTTTACAGATTAAAAATATAAGAAAAAAATAGAAAACTATATAAAAGTGGGTAGGAACATAATATAAATAGAAAATTTTTGAGTTTTTACCATACCATTTTTGTTGCTACCCTTTGCAGTGATTTTGAGCACTTCGTTTCCTCCAAAATTCAATCGTGAGTTTCGGGAGATATAGGACATGAAATTTGATTATTCCAAGAAATTCATTACTCTTTTTCTCTTTTATTTTATCCATTTAAGTTAAAATTTTGTGGAAATTCCAATAATACTTTTTGTTTTTTAATTCCAAAATTGTGCATATGTGACTCTTGTTCTATCACATTGTGTAAATAGGGCCCTAAATGTAACTTTCCAGGAGGAAAGTTGGGTATATATGTGAATGTTAGATAAATACCTTTGTGTGCATCATTTAACAATTTGAAATAAAATCTCTAGCATTCCAAATGCTTTGATTTTATAGGATGGCATTCATGTAGTGTGAAAGAGAACATGAGGAATTGATAACTTGGTTGTAGATTCCAAGAACTGATTTATCTTGACATCTTTTTTGTCCATATTTACCTCCTTTTTCCTATTGCTATCATCCAAATAAATGGAATGAACATAAGGTTTTGATAAGGTAAACATTCATATTTCCTCTTTTTCATATTTTTTCAATATTCCTTATTGTTTTATTAAAGTTTACATGCTTCTACAGAATTGCCCTGATTCTGCAGCTAATCCACATATTTGCAACTACTTCCATTGTTCACAGGGTTTGATTGGGACAGCTCAGCAAAGGAGTATATGGGTAGATAGGAAATGATCCTCTCATGTATTTCTTCCTTTTTACACGAGCTAATTCATTAGGAGACCCGCACTGCAACATGGTCAACCATGATGGTCAATAGCAGGACAGTACGCTGGAACAGAGTCTAAGTTTCAAGAGATTTTATTGATTTGATTTTTCAATAGAAAATTACAAATAAGCAATAAGATTTAGTTTTGAAAAGGATTGTAGTGAAGTCCTGTAAGATTGAATTTCTCATATTGTTAATTAAAACTCTATAAAAACAATGGCAGCTCTGTGTAATGGGAGAGCCAAAGGTGATAAGTGGTCTAGGCCAAGGTCTGCCCGATGCCATGCAACCACTGCCACGTGTCCAGTGTGAGGAGAGAGAAAACCACCCTCATCAGGTAGTTAACTCCAGTACAAAAGAGCCGCCCGAAATGGATCACAACTGTTGGATCTAGCACTCCCAGATCAACAATGGAGATGTGATATCACCCCACAGGCGGACCTGATAGATATATATCCCATTTTTTAGGACTTTTGAAGTCCAAAAAGGATAAAGAGGGGTGGGATTTCTCAATATTGTTGTGTTTTATGTTTAAAACAGAAACAGTATGCAGCGTTGTTCTATGTTAACAAAAAGCATGCATTGTTAAACATTTGAAAGCGCCACGGCACACGCAGCTCATCCCAAACCGACAAAGCAGTCGTGGAGTAGCACAGTGAAACACAACACACCCAAAATAGCCACAACAACAGAGATCATGGGCATCAACAGCGCAACACAGCCCGAAAAAGAATCTATCATGAGGCATCAACAACACAACACAGCTCGAAATAGAATCTGTCATGAGGCATCAACAGCGTAGCTTATCCAAAACCAACAAGTGATCATGGAGCATCTCTGGCATGAGAGAGCTCCCAGACAGCGCATAAAACTACCTGAAGGTGGTTATTCCTTTGTCACATGGAGAAACCCTCGGAGCCATGCTTGCCTATTTAGTGGATCAAACAGTTAAGGGACAGAGATGACAGATTAAGACTTCGAGCCTTTGAGAGCTCAAGAGCATTGTAAAAGGCCTATAAAAGGCTGAAAACTAGATGTAACAAGGGTTCAAATTCTGAAGACTATTGAGACTCTATTACTCAAGCTTTTCATCTTCATTAATTAGTAATATAAGCTTCTTTTGTTGTTATATGTTCAATATTCCATTTCTCTTATGTTCTAAGCTTGCACTTGGATAGTTTATTCATGTTTCTTCTACATCTAATACCAGATAACTGTCATCTTATCTATGCGTTGATAAATTAGATTTACAAGCTTCTTTGCTTCCTGTAGCTAGCCATTCATATGTGTTTATATATGCATCTGCTGGTATGGTCAGTATTCTCCATCCATTCATTGAATCTACAAACTATTGAGCATTACTGGTCTAAAGCCTTGTAAGTTGAGAGTGTTCATGCATGTCTTGAGTAAAAACATAGTTGAAATGGTTATCTGGCTTGATCCAAACCATCATTTATTCCAATAGTTTATAGAACAATATTGAAGATTATATGTTACCAGGCATCCCCGAGCTGCAACCTAGGTGAGTTTCCTGGAGTGATAACAGATGCATGTCATGACGTATCATCTATGGTGTTCATCCAATTCCCTCAATGATGATTCCATTCGACTCTATATTTTCCAACAAATGTTTATGGGTATCACGGCTAAATGGTATATTGATTATCTATAGCGTCATTTCATGACTTCGGCGCTTTAGCTACAACCTTCCTAACATAATTGCAGTTGCCCATCAGATACGAAACTGGAATAGAACTATTAACCAAATTTAAAAAACCAGACTCTACTCACATTTTGGATCACATTCATAAGTTGAGACGTCATTATCGGTTGGTCAAAACTTATGTTCCTGAACAGTTGTTAACGAAATGGTTTCTCAAGTCTTTGTTAGCTCCCATAATAGAAGATGTGGCCAAAGTTGGATTCGTGACCAAAGAGCATGTTATTGCTCGTGCTCAGTATTTAGATCTGGTCTACACCTAATTGGGCACACTCTATGATAAGATACCAAACGCTTTAAGATCCTCGAATACTATTCCTCCTCCACTTGGTAAAGAATATCACGTTGTTGATGCAATTATAGGTTATGCCAACTCACATTTGGTGAGTAAACCATCTGGTGTTTCTCTTACCATTCCTACACAGAACCCTCCATCTCATCCTCCTGTGGCTTCTACTTCCAAGATAAATGTCATCTCATCCGATAAAGGCAAGCCTCAATAGAAACCTAGAAGCAAGAACAAAGGGAAAGGTAAGAAAAAGGAATATTCCTCACTTCAAGATAAACAAACAAATTCATCTTCATGTGAGAAACAAAAGCCTCAATACCCATTTTTGATTCATAATGAGGATCACTTTACACGTAACTATCTGCACAGCGCTGAAGTGAATCAATTCCTTAAATCATCCACTTCTCCTAATGTGCTGACTGACTCATTTCCCAATCAGAAGACCCATATGGTTTCCCAGGATGCCTCTTCCTCTAACATGGTTTTGATGCTTTCCTCCTCAAAGCTGAAGTTTGATGTCATGGTGGCCACTCAGAATAAGGACTACGGTAATGCAAATCCACCAAATATTTAGGCTATTGATCAACCTACCAGTTTGGCACCACCTTCATCTGATCTTCTTCCACCTCTGGTTCCTACGAAATTGACTATCAAAACTTTGAAGGGTGTTATCCATAAGTCGGCTTTCAACCCCCGTTCGAGATCTGCTCAAAATTATAAAGTAGTTGAAGATTTGGCTCAGTATTCTTTAGCTATGTCAACTCTTGAGGTGTTGCAAAATTACCCACCCAAAAGAAGGCCTTATTGTTAGCTATTGGATGTGTGGATCCATCAGATTCCAACCTAGTAGTTTTCTCTCAAGAAAACTATACCCCTTGACTTCTGGCTAAATTAGCTTTCATGATCTAGGTCGTTGTCCATGGAAAGATCATTCATCATTCTATTGTGCACAAGGGAGCCTCTACCTGCATCATGTCCCTATCTTGTTGGAAGGTGATCATTTCACCTCAATTGATTCAATCGACCCCCATATTAAAATCCTTTAATTGAAGGACATACAAACCTTGTGGGATTCTGAATTCTCTCCAAGTGGAATTAGGGCACAAAATCGTATCCGTTGAAGTAGAATTTAAGGACGGACTTTTGGATTAAAATATTCTACTGGGAAGTACATGTATTTATGTTATGGCTATCATCATTTCAACTTACTTCCGTATGATCGCCTTTCCTCATAAAGGTGAGATCATGGCCATAGATCAACTCACATTTTTCACCTTTGATTCCAATGTTACTGGAAGTGTCCCTCTTGTAGGAGAAGACCTACATTCCTATCAGCATGTTGGAGCTGGTTTATTGAAGGATTCATCACTTATGGGAACCTTTTAACTCCCTCCCCCTCCGCTTCCTAGCTCCTCTACTTCAGTTTTTTATATCAACATGATATCATCATCTAAAATCCTGACCAACCCATGGATTGTCCCTGATGAAATTAGCATCAAAAAATTTAGCGACTACATGTCGCTTAGCCCCATTGAGAAAGATTATGAATAAATATTCTCGGCTTGTGTGTCCCATACTTTTTCCTCGATTAATTGGGTAGAATGATAATTGGATTATGGTTCACCCTCTAATCCTTTCTCGTGTACATTCTCTACTGACGAAAGCATCATGGAGATCATCATGTCAAATGATGCGTCGTGGGACAAACATAATCACCAGTCCTCCTTCCTAGATACCATTGAAGATAATATCTGTGGTGTATAACCACCTAATTTTGTCGAACAATTTACAAATTCCATTTCCATTCATGATATTGAAAATAAACTTTTTAATATCGAAGAAACGATTCCTCTTGATATTTAGATTAAACCAGGAATAGTCAAAAATTTATACATCGAAGCATCATGTACTTCATCTGAAATCGAGATTTATCAAGACCTTTTTCATGAGTTTAGATATGTCTTTTCCTAGACATATGAGTAAATTCCAAGTATTAACCTAAGCACTGTAGTGCATGAAATCAAAACGTATCTTGATTCCAAACTCGTCCAGCAGCACCCCCATATGATCCATCCCAAGAAGGTTATTGGTATAAAACTTGAAATCAAAAAGGTCCTTCAAGTTGGTTTCATATACCATGTTCCTTTAATCGATTGGGTATAGAACGTTGTCCCTGTCATGAAGAAACAGGGCACGATCTGAGACTATGTTGACTATCGAGACATAAATCGAGCTTGTCGAAAGGACAATTACCCGACCACATTTATTGATTGGCTTGTTGATGACTACGATGGCTATGAGATTTATTCATTTATCGATGGATGCTCGGATTATAATCAAATCAACATGTTCCCGGTGAACCAACCTAAAATTGCCTCTATTTGTCCCTGGGGTACTTTCACTTATAAAAATATCCCTTTCGGTTAAAAGAACATAGGGGCCACATTTCAACATATGATGGATTACGCTTTCCATGATATCAAGCACATCGTGCAACCCTATTTGGATGATCTCCCTACTCATTCTAAGCGTCGGGTTGATCACCCCATTCATTTACAGGCCAACTTCATCCGTTGTAGACATTATAATATTTAACTCAACCCACACAAATGTGTGTTTTGTGTCAGTTATGGTCGACTCCTCAGTTTCATAGTTTCGAAACAAGGAATTTGTATTGATCCTTTAAAAGTCTAGGCAAATGTCGACTTGCCTCCACCCTCCACTCTTGTTTAGTTACAAATATTCCAAGGGGAAGCTAACTTCCTGAGGAGGTTCATCCCTAACTACACTAAATTGACCAAAGAATTTACTCGCTTGCTGAAAAAGGGGATTCCCTTACATTGGGATGACACTGTGCAGAAAGTGTTTGATGTCTTGAATGATGTTCTAGTTCGGGCATCTCTTTTATATCCTTCCGACTATCAGCGCGATTATTTCATGTACCTTGTTGCTGCCATCTCTACTATAACTATGGTGTTGGTCCAAGAAGAAACTATAGGGATTGAACATTTATTGAAGTCGGAACCTAAACAATATTGAGATTCGATTTACTCATGTGGAAAAGTCAGTTTTGGCGGTCGTTCAAGTTGTCCAAATATTTTGACACTACATATTTCTTTGCAAAAGCACGGTTGCTTTAGATTGCAACCCTATGACATACATATTTTCATGTCAATTGCTGGGGGGGAAATACTCTAAGTGGATCTTTATTCTCCAAGATTTCGACCTAAAATTCATCACATCCAAGTCGAAGAAATCCTTAGTTTTTTCTAAGATAATGTGTTATCTCCCTTCCCTTGATGTTGCATCTACATCTGAAGATCCCATCCCAGATGATTCATTGTTCCTAATCTCATCATATGATAAATGGTATGGATATTTTCTCATTTATCTCCAGACCTAATCTTTCCATCCTAATACCTCTCGCTCAGAGCAGTGAAGTATCTAGTACCAATCCTGAAACTATGTGATTATCGGTGACACCCTTTACCATCATGGTATCGGTACGGTATTAGGTGCCTCACTCTTGAGGAGGCCAAGAAAGTCTTGAATGGATGCCACTCAGCGGCATGCAGTGGACATTTATCTAGTTGTGCTACCACGGAAAAAAACTTACGTGTTGGTTACTTTTGGCCCACCATTTTCCGTGATTGTTTCCTCACAGTCCATAAATGTCATGCGTGCCAGACCTATGATTGAAACTTTCACATTCCGCCTACTCCTTTGCATCCTATCATCGTCATTGGTCCCTTTACAAAATGGGGCAACGATTTTATGACATGTAAGCCTCACTCGACCAGGGGGCATGGCTACATTATTGTCATTGTTGACTACTTTACTAAGTGGGCCAAAGAAATACCTACATTCAATAATACCGGCAAAAAGGCTGAGTATTTTTTCTTCAACCACATGATTGCTAGGTTCAGTGTTCCGCAAGAAATAGTAACAGATTATGGGAAGCACTTTCTAAATCATATGATGATCGAATTAGATTCCAAATTCAAACTTTCACATGAAAATTCTACTCCCTATTATCCTCAAGCCAATGAACAAGTTGAATCGATTAACAAAGTTCTTAAGACTATGATTCAACATATGAAAGGGGTCCACAAATTTTATTGGTACTTGCTTCTCTTTGCTTCCTTGTGGGCATATCGAACCTTAGTTAGAACTACTATTGGATTCACACCCTTCCATTTGGTGTATGGTATGAAATCGATCCTCCCCATCAAATGTGAAATTACATCCCTCGAACTAGCTATTGAACTTCTTCCCACTATTTTCACATAGGAGGACTGTCTCTTACATCTAACACGTTTGGATGAAACCCGGCATGATGCCCTGTTAGCCAATGAAGCCCATAAAAGATGTATTAATGCGTAATATGAAAAAAGTGTCAAGCCTAGAATTTTCTCGGAAGGAGATATGGTTCTCTTATATGACCAGGAGGCCGACAAGTTAGGTCAAGGAAAGTTCCATCCTATGTGGTTGGTCCCATATGTTGTCAAGTGATTCCTTGAAAAAGGGGCTTACGAGTTAGTGGATATTGATGGAATTCCATAAGCGCAGCCTAGAAATGTGTTCCACCTCAAAAAATACTATTTTGTTTTAGATTGACATTTCAAAAGAATGTAAATAACTTTTAATTCACATCACATCATATTGAAAGAAGAATAATAACTAGGAAACACTGAATATAGA
>APFE030743397.1:46519-74074 GCA_000404065.3 Pinus taeda
CAAGACAAATATGGCTACATCGTCCATATAAAAACTACTCGTTAAACATCTAAGTAGACAAATCAGTGGTGCTCATGATAAAACGACATTGTGTGAGCTATATTGCGCAATGGAAGTTGATCGACCATGGTCTCATCAATTCCATGTGTCAGTCCTTCCATGTGGCACTCCACCTCTGATAGGATTTCTACTACATCTAGATCTTGTATCGCATCCTATCCTACTACAGAGGCCTGTACTAGTCCCACTGCCTCCTTTGTGGATGTATCTCTATGTGATGGAGATATGTAGCACGCACTGGTCGAACAAGTCCAATGTCTGCATGGAAATATCAAATAGTTTAGTCTTTGGAACATTAAAAAACACAAAAAAAAAAAATCGTAAAACTTTCAAAACTTAATGGTCTAAGTATCTTACCAAAAGCATCCCATTGCTCACCCTCAAGAAACTTGAGCTCAATATCATCACAGAAATCCATCCCTACATAAGGATAATCATCAATGATGATGAACTACCTGCGTAGCCATCCAAAGAAGGTTGGTGAAAATTTGATCGTTGATGGGCCTACATGTCAGCTCATATGGTCTATCCACCTCCTCATCCGTGGGGTCCTGAGATCAATGGGCTCAAGTACAATCTGCTGAGCCTGCAGTAGTGGCACTCTCTGTTGGCTTGTAGGGGCCTAACCCAGGTTTAGAGGTGATTTAGCCAAACAAATCCTAGTACTACTGGCCCTTTCGGCAATAGTTCGCGGAGTGCCAACTAATGTCTCACCTGAAGTAGTATGGGAGGGTGCTAGAACCAGGTTTCCTCACCCTCGATATGTCTGATGATTTCCAATGGTTTGCGGTTTGACCCTGCACGCACATCGCTACGCACACCTATCAGTGCCTCACAGCCTGCAATGCTGCCCTCACGCAGCCCTATTCGGGCCCGAACAATCTTATTACCCAAGTCCTCACTATCAACCCGATATTAGTTTATCAAAGTAGCTATCTGTACGTGGTTAGTTATACTTAACAAGTTTTAGCATTTATACAAGTGCGTGCAATAAATCAAATAGCATAATTGCAGAATATATCGACCATATAATAATTCAAAGAAGATACACAAGATTTGGAATCAAACTTCTCTTTATTATCTCCTTCTTTAGTTACAGACCTGATTCTACCCTGTGCATTTAGCTGCAGGTGTCTACGCACTCAGTTGTGGATGCTACTAGGCCTATGCGCACTCAACTGTAGAGCCTCTTCCTACTGCTACAACCCAAGACACTTAGCTTCTTACTATATGCTCGCTATCTTACAGACTCCATCCATTGGTTCACTCTCCCCTTTACAACTTAGAGCCTCGCTCTATTTATACAATCCCATGGTCCATGGACCATGGGTAGGCCGACACTACATTCGAAACTTAGGGCGGACAACCCTATGACTCTAACATACAATTTGCGCTCTCTGCCTGCAATTCGCAGAATTTTTACAATAATAAAAACTCAAAACTTGGGATTTAAGCCCCAAAACATGTTGTGGGGTGATTCCATGCCCAATAGGCCCCCAACACAAACATCATTACTCGTCCTCGAGTCACTCTATTGGCACAACGATCTTGGCACGAAGTCCTTCCAACTGGTCCCGAACGATCTTGATGTCTGCAGCGCATTGAGCTACTGCTTGCTGAACCTACTGCATTCGTTCCTTTGTGTCTAAATTTTGTCCTTACAACTGTACCAGCCTCCATTGTGTATGTTTATAGTCACGTGCCCTTGTCTGGTTCCTCGGGTTGTGAAGAATGTACTTCGGCTAGTTAGTCAAATAGCCACCCCACCTGTGTAGGGCTTCAAGCGGCTGTCGTATAATTTGCCTGCTTATCCTTTTCAGTCTCAGCATCCGAGGTGATTTAGGGATTTCTGTCACGACCCCAGTGCCTTCGAGAATATCCTATACCATGGGGGTTTTCACGGCCTTGTCGGTGGTTCCTTCCTCAATTCCCAACCCATCCTTAGTGGTCGTCATCATTTTTACACAGTATTTCATCTCTCACAAACTCAGGGGTTCTATTATCGCTCGAATCTCAACACTCTGTGCTCTGCTCAACCACTCAATGCTCAAATGACCAAGTGTTGTCCGTTGGCTAGCTCTTTGAGTTTTATAGCACCTTTTGAATTTAAATTTGACTATTCCCCCCATTTCTGGGCCATCAATGCTCTCTTGGCAGCAGATTTTCCCAAATCTTGCCCATAAATCACATCTTAAATGCCCATCACCCACTCCATTTGGCCTCAAATCAGACATCTCTTCATGAACAGTAACACCAATGGTCACTTCCCAGCCAACCCGCATGGAAGCGCAACCTCCATGCGCAGGCGTGAACCCTGTGACATTCTGTTCTTGTGCGCACCTCTCAGGGTGCACAGCTCCGAAGCAGAATAATTTATAGTCCCGCACTCCCGTTTAGCTGCCTGGAGTGCTAAGATTGTTCTTTCTACGGCTAGTCAGGTGGTCGCACCACCTATGCGAGGCTCCATCCTTTCCTCCAGCATAGTCCACGGAAAATCCTTATCTGTCATTATGGCGATCGGGGTCGTGCACTCTATCCTTTGTATTGCACTTCCCTGGTTACTGTGTTTCGTGATATGCGGTCCTAGCCATGGCAGCAAATGAATCAATTCTTGGTGATAGTCCTCTAATTCATTAGTATGATCGTTTGTACCTTGCCTTGCCATCCTTGGTTTATTGAAAAGGAATGCTCCCTTTATGTCGTTTTCTAGCCTCTTAACTTCTACGTCCATTAAAAAGACTTTCTTCCTTAGCCATACTCAGTCCTTTTCAAGTTCGTGAAGTCTAAAGTTTCCCTGCCAAATTGCTTCTTGAAGTCTTATGTGTTCTGCTTCGCGTAGCTGTGTGATTTCTTCATCTTGGGCTTCCTACACTTGTTGGATCTACGGGTGCTATTACGTGCGGATTCATCTTTGCATGCTCCTCAAAGATTATCATCCCTGCTTCATTCTAGGGCCTTGGAATTGTTCTTGCAGTCAAGGTTTTGCCCATTGTCCTATAGGCCCATCGAACTGCTAGTATGTGCAGGTCCCAGTTAGTGTGTTTCACTTGCTGGACCTTGTTCAGCACTTCGCACACCTATTCAAACACTTCTCCATGGATAATATTTAGCGTTCTTCATTTTTCTTGCCGCTACGTTTTGTTCCTATTTTCTATTCCAGGAGTGGTGTGTGGTTGTGCTGGCTACGCGCCATACGATTGTATCCATCATGAAAGGTGGGCACGCAAACTTTTTTTCCCTTGTAACCAGATCTCATTTGTAGTTGGGGTTTTCCAAACTATATAAGCATTTCCCTTTTGCATTCATGCCAATCCTCAATACTTCTATGATGCGTACCCCACCACCTTGCAGGCGCCGCACACAGTGCCAATTTCAGAGCATCAAATCGTTGTTGTTCCGGCACTGCGCTTTCGAATTTGTTCAAGAATTCATCCATTGCTATCAAACCATCATACCTAGGTAGATCCCTTATCTTCTTTGTCATGCAGTGTAGTGATCTAAACATCATGTTGCAATTGAGCATGGTTACCTTGTGTAACTGATTCTAACATCGTTCTATTTCTTCATCTGAATCTGAAGTGCAAGAGCTTTCGCGCTCCCACAAAATCCGACCATCTGCTGTTGGATTCACCCAATCCTATTCTCACGTGGTTATTTTATAAATAAAATTGAAATCGTCATCACTATCATTGTCGCGCACCAATTCAGTGTATCACACTTCTTCGGCAGAATCTAGCAGTACTACTGCGCGTAGTGACTTTTTCTCAAAAATCATTTTGTGCTTCTTCAGATTTAGACTTTGTTCATATCAATGGCCCAGTCTATGCCCAGTAGCACGGGATAGGGATTGATATCATCGACAATCTCTATCACCTCGAAATCCACCAGCGTGCTCACACCTTCAATATCCACCATTACCCCTTGCAATCTTCCCATGGGTAAGATCTTCTGTTGGTTTGCCATTCGCAATTGAATAGGAGATCATTGTAGCGTGGGTCTACCCATGTGTTCCCATGTTTGTTTTGGTAGTACATTTGTGTTCGATCCAAGATCCAAAATTTCCTGATCCATTTCGTACTCTCCGATTTGCGCATTCAATCTCATTTCCCTTCCTATTTTCAATGCATGCTTTCCAAGTTTCCGGACTACGCACGGTTCCCCTGACCCCACACACCTAGTGATAAGTTCCTGCAACTCTTTTACAGCCTTGCTATCACACAGTAGTTTCATGCATGTCTCCATAAAGGTAGTGAGCATTGAAGGATCCATCCCTGGTTCTAGTTGATCCTTACTACCTGAAATGGAGGCCTCCGTGAAGCTCTTCTTAGCTTCAATGAATGTCTCCTTCACACGCTCCAAATCAAATTCAACTTCCTTTGTAGGATCCTTGTGAACCCACGCATTTTCTTCTGGTTTCTTAACTTTGTCATCTCCAGTTTTGATACCATTTCTGAGCACTATGTTTACATCCAAGTCCTCTTCGCGCAGCTCAAACTTCATCATTTGCAAATTTTGAGTCGAGGGAGGCTAGGGTACCCCTTTCTCGCACAGCCTCACTATCAGTGTAGGGCAGTCTTCTGCCTCATGATCAAAAGAGCACAGTATAAACATGAAGTTCTCATCGGATTCGTGCAATTGTGGGCATAGTGCCCTGGCCCTCCGCAATTGTAACAAATTAGTTGTCTGCAACCCCTTCCTGGTCCCATTCCACCTCAATCTCGTCCGTGCCCCTAAAATCCAGTGCACGCCATCCCTGCACTTGAATCAAGGGCTTGCATTTCAGTCTGCACTCTATAGGCAAGGGTCCAATCCATCATTAGCTCGTAACTTTTGTAGGTGCACTCATCATGGCCTATCGACCTACAGAAATTATAAAACAATTGTTGGGACGTCTAGGTATACTTCTACAATAGATGACAATTATCCGTAGCATGTTTTACTCCTATCTAATATATCGCACACCATAATGCAGGCACCGCACTCAGTCATGCTTGTGCCTCCAGTCTTAACGGCATCAACCCTCCTCATACCAAGTAATTCGCAAAAACTCATGCCCCTGGCCTTTGCATTTTATGCACCATACCTCCTCACGCACCTCTGGTCGAGGTGTCATGTCCTATTTCAAACTCTGCATTTCCAAACACAACTTTTGCAGTTACGCATGGATTTGTTGGACTCCCAGACCAAGATCTTATATAGGGGTCTCGTGCAATCTCACTGCAATCTCCAAACCTTCAACTTGGGTGGATAGCTTTTGTTGTGAAAGCGTCGTCCTTAAATACGATGTTAGTGACACTACAAACCATGTGCTGTGTTGCCCATCTATCAAGGTCATGTTGGCTTCGTGAATAATACTCTTTAGTCTCTAATCCATATCCCATGGGGTCTCACCTGGAAGCATCACGATTTCCTTAAACCTAATAATCGATTGTGTCTCTAATTTTGGTCTGCCAAATTCCCTGTTCAGCGCGGTCTAGATCTCTATGATTCCTGCGTTTGGATGGTCATTAGAATGCTTAATGTACCATGTTAGTGCACGATCCTGCAACACACTTACCAGCGTAGCCTTCTTTATATTTTCATCCACGACTCCTTGTTCTTCCCATACCGCCCTTACTACGACCCAAAATTAGTCCGGATCTTCGTTCCCTACCCCTCTGAATACCGGAAGTTTGATCGCGCTCACCACATTGAACTATGGAGGTGGCGGAGGTGGGGTGGGCGGAGATGGAGGTGAAGATGGTGAGAATTGTGGCGGTGTAGGTGGAGGTGGTAAGCGCGGAATTTGTTGCCTTATCAGACTGATCACGCTTCTCGTAGAAACTTTCATGATCTCCTCCTCACTCTCCCGTGAGGGTGAAATTAAGGGACTAGTTTATATTTCTTCACTACTTCTGTTTCTGTAGATCATCACACTTCGCATAGTATCAAACATTAACTTATTCACATAACCCGCTTTTCACACAATAGCATTTTAATCTAGGTATTCAAAGATTTAATGTACTTACCTCGCGGTCCCTTGAGGAAATGACGGTCCACCTCGCTATAGTTGATTGTCGTGTCTATCACGAACTCAGTGATAAATCCCCCTATGATTCAATCAAGCCAGTGGTCCACAGCTTGTGAAATCTTATTTTCTGATGCTTCAAGTCTACACACTAATTCCAGAGTCCACACAATTAGTTTGTCGAGCCTACACCTTCCCTGACTGTCTGCTAGCTTCGTGATTCACTCATACAACTCAGAGGGAAAGGATGCAAAGAAAATTTCATGGATTTTCGTATATAAGTAGCACTCCAACCACTGTTCCTTGGATACTCGTGGATTCCTATTTTCCTGCGCTGTGAACTCGTAAATCTTCTTGTCCAACCACCCTTCAATTTATTTCTTTGTTGGATTCCAGTGACACGACATCAGACATCCCTTATGCAGATCCTGGTCCTGGAAATGAAACCATTTGTTGGCTTTTAGGGGCCTGACCCAAGTTCAGAGGTGATTTAGCCAAACAAATCCTGGTACTACTGGCCCTTTCAGCAACAATCCGTGGAGTGTGGACTGAGGTCTCACCTGAAGTAGTATGGGAGGGTGTTAGAACTAGGTTTCCACACCCTAGAGATGTCTGATGATTTCTAGTGATTCATGGTTTGACCCTGTGCGCACGTCACTACGCGCACCTATCAGTACCTCGTAGCTTGCGATGTTGCCCTCGCGCAGCCATATTCAGGCCTGAACAGTGTTATTAACCAAATCTTGACTATCAACCCAATATTAGTTGATCAAAGTAGCTATCTGTACATGGTTAGTTATACTTAACAATGTTAAGCATTTATACAAGTGCGTGCAATAAATCAAATAGTATAATTGCAGAAGATATCGACCATATAATAATTCAAAGCAGATACACAAGATTTGGAATCAAACTTCTCTTTATTATCTCCTTCTCTGGTTATAGACCCAATTCTACCCTGCACACTCAGCTATAGGGGTCTACGAATGCTACTAGGCCTCTACGCACTCAACTGCAGAGCCTCTTCCTACTACTACAACCCAATATACTAAGATTCTTACTCTATGCTCGCTATCTTACAAAATCCATCCATTGGTTCACTCTCCTCTTTACAACTTAGAGCCTCGCTCTATTTATACAATTATCTAGGTGGCTCCAGAGAGACACACAGGACAAAGAGGGTTTATGAATACTCGAAAATCAAAGTTCTCAGTATGACTTCGACCCAGGACTAGAGCGTAGATCTCATCATCCTAATCATGGAGGTGTGAATGGTTCATCAAACCGAGCTCGTATGAGTGAGAATGGGCCAGTCAACGTTTTGGTCAAAGTTGGGTTGTGGGCGAGGTTTAAGTGTTCTACAATTTGATCGACCCCGAGGCATAAACTAGCTCCCAAAATTGGTCGAAATTTTTGCCTCGTTAATTTTCCCAATGACCCTTGTTATCACCCCAAGAAACTCTCCTAGGTTGTATCTCATAGATGCTCCGGAACATTACAAACTCAACAAAATGTTGGAGATGGATGAATGGAAGGAATGATGCATATTCAAGCCAGATAACCACTTCTACTATGCTTAACTCCAAACATGGGTGAACACCCCCAGACTACAAGGCTTTAGACCACCAATTACTCACAGTTTAAGGAATTAGTGAACATGGAGAATACTGACCACACCAGTAGATGCACAAGACCATGTGATGGGTAGCTACAACCAGTAAAAAGGTCTACAAATATATTTCTTAATACACAGACAGGATGACAGCTCTCTGGCATTAAGTAAATGAACACCTGAATAACACATTCAATAATACATACAAGATTCTAACACAGAGGTGGGATGACAGCCCCTATAATGCTAAATATCAAGAGCACATGAATAAATGCATAACAGGCACAACCTAGAATAAAGAAGAACTGGAAAGTGAGCAATTAATAGCAAAAGAAGCTCATATTAGCTAAAAATGAAGACCAGATGTTGCAAGTATCAAAGTAGTTACAGTCTCTATAAGTTGAACCTTACATCAAAACCAAAACCATCAACCCTCATCACATCTGTGTTATGGGTACATATAGAGTTTGATTACAAAAATGCTCTGCTATTCTATGCGTGGAGGGGTCATAATGGACCACCAACCACATTAACTATCTAACATGGGCTTTTGCTATGATCTGTTGCTTCAATGAATGAACTTGATCTTCTCTGATATTCTGTTGTCCTTCTTAGCAGGTAGAAGAATATCCTATGAAAGAATGATCCATAACTGATAAATGTTGTGATCTGCTCGAGGAACGTTCTTCTTGTTTTTCGGCCATAATGCTCTTGAATGTAGTTGTTGAAGAGTAACTGTGCTGGGTACAGGTAGCTAGCCACCTTCGTCCTTCGGGAACATAGAATGGCTATGGACGTGGATAGTTGAGATGGGCGGAGGAAGAAAACCGGCCGTTAGATTAAACAAATGAACGGTGGGGATCTACCGGCGGGGCGGCATTAGAAGAAAGTGGGAACAAACGGTCCTGATCCATTGGATCTTGGGCGGATAGATCCAACAGTTATCGGGGCCGAAGGTACACGAACGATAACGAGCGAGAGACGACAGACGGGCGGTAAGCGGTATTTCCCACACTGCTTTCCGGAGGTGGGTGGTATTCGTACACGGGGGAGCGATCGGAATAGGAGGGAGACACATGGTGGATGTGACCGGGGTAAAACCACTTTTCCCGCTTGTTAATGTACGGGCAGCTTGTAGGAGTAGAACGAGTGAATGCCATCTGATCATGTCCGAGATGATCGGACGGTGGAAGATTGGCGCACATGTTTTGTGTGACTGATGTGATAGGAAAAACTAGAGAAAGTGCACGGTCATGTGAACCTACTCATATGATGGCTAAAACTTAGTGCTCGGGAGTCAGAGGAATTGCATAATTACACAGAGTTTCATAGGTAAAATGAAGGTAGTGGGTTTGAAAATATAGGAGGGGTTGAAAGGAAATAATGAAGGTGACCAGTGTAGACCTTTTCTAAGCAAAAACTGGGGAAATGAGCTTACTTAGGCCCCTTGAACATCAACAACCTATAGAAGAGCTAACACTGGCTCCTTCTGGGGATGAGATCCTCCCTATGAGGTCTTAAGAACGTATAGATCAATGTCTTTCTGATGAAAAACCAATTAGCAAAATTCCTAGTGTTCCATTGGGCATGGCGTCTATCTGATCCTATAATACAACTGATAAAACAAAATATTTACAATCTTTAAGTCCAAAAGACCTTAAATCACATAAATTTTCAGAAAATGCCCATTAATTGGGCCATCAAAAACTACTCCCCCCCCATACTTTGCAGTATGAAGGTATTGTTCCCTTGGATTTGAGAAATGATAAAAGTTCCTGTCCTGAAAGCATCAAACTTCCCATGGTTGCCTCTTTTTTCTTTCAGTGCGTCCCACTTCACGAGCAAGTCTCCAACCTGAAAATTATTTGATTGTCTTCCTGTCAAAAGCTTCCTTTATCTTTTTCTGATGTGTTGCAGCCTTTTCAACCACCTGTTCTCTGATTTGATGTACCTCTGCCAAATCAGTGATCCTCTTTGCCATGTCTTCTTCCTCATTTTGTTCTTGTTGCAAGAATTTTTCCACAGGGAGAGTAAGTTGAATTGGAAATACTGCCTATGTGCCATACACCAGCTTGAACGGAGAGTTCCCTGTGGATCTCTTAATGGTCACTCTATCAGCCCAAAGTGCATATTTGAGCTTGGAATCCCAATTCTTTTTGTTGTCCTCCAACAGCTTCTTAATTATCCTTATTAAACTCTTGTTGGAAGATTCTGCTAGACCATTGCCTTGAGGATAATATGAGGTGGAATGAACTAGTTTAATACCCATTGAATTGCACATGTCCACCAATTCTTTTGCTTTGAAGGCTGCTGCATTATCTGTGATTAATTTATGTGGACAACCAAATCTGGTGAAGATATTTTCTATCAAAAATTTCATGACCACATTATGATCAGCCTTCCTGGTAGCGATTGCTTCAATCCACTTTGTAAAATAATCAGTAGCTACTAATATCCATCTGTGATGGCCACAGGAATGTGGATTGATTTCTCCAATGAAATCTGAACCCCACTGCTGAAAAGGTCCTTTTGCATGTATTGGTTTTAGGGGCAGGGACTTCAATTGTTGTTTCCCTTCAAATCTTTGCCACCTGTCACAAGATTTAACAAATGAAAATACATTAGAAAATAAGGAGGGCCAATAATATCCAGCCCTGAGGATTTTATGGGCTGTAGTCTTCCAATAATGGTGCCCTCCACACATGCTGGAATGGAACTGCTGCATAACCTCTATTGATTGTTCTTTGTCCAAACACCTTAAAAGCATTCCAGATGGGTCCCTCCAATAGAGCAGATTTTCATTGATGCAATATTTAGCTGTCGTAAGCTTAATAGTTCTGGCTTGACTTTGTGTAAAGCTAGGAGGAATTTCTAGCTTCAGTAAGAACTTAATTATTGTAGAATACCAATCACAAGAAGCTATATTTTCTGCCACTGACTGTTTTCTCTCTGGTTCAAATGCTTCCTCTCCTTCTGTTTGACCATTTTCTGCATCTCTGCTTATGCGATTTACGTCCAATGTTCTACAATTTTCTTCAGCTAATAGTTTGGCAAGACCCTGACCTCTGACAAGTTTAGTGGTCTTCAATTCTATATTAAACTCAATTAACTTTGCAATCCATTTAGCCCTTCTTCCATCAACATCAGGCTGTGTTAAGACATCTTTTATTGCAGCAGAGGGTACATATGCAATTATCTTGGAATGTAGAATATAAACTCTGAAAGATTTCAGAGCATATGCTTGTTTCTCAATAATATCATACCTCAGCTCAGCATCCCTTAATGTCTCATTGAAAAATACCACTGGATGTTCTGGGCCCTTTTCATCTACCTGCAATAAAACAACTGCAAGGGTGTCATTAGAGGCAAAAGAAAATATATGGAACTCCTTGTTGTAATCTGGACTTCTTAGAGTACGAGCTTCCATAATAGCTTTCTTAATAGACTCAAAGGATTTTCTTGTTGCATTAGTCCATTTGATCTCTGACCCCTTTCTCAACATGGAGGTAATATGCTTCACCAGCTCTGAAAAATTTGGTATAAACCTACTTACAAAGTTAATCTTGCCCAGAAATGGCTGGATATCCTTCTTTGATCTCGGGACAAACAAAGTCTGTATGGCCTTGACTCTTTCTGGGTCGATTCAGACACCTGCAGTAGAAACAATATGTCCTAAGAGCTTGCCTTCTTCTAAAGCAAATTGTGACTTTTTAGGATTAACTGAAATCCCAAACCTTCTGCACTTCAGGAAAACGTTTTTTAAATGTTGCAAATGGTCTTGATGGGTGCTGGAGTATAATATTATATCATCAAGGTAGATGAGGACAAACTTATCCTTCTCTCCCACAAATGCTATATCCATAGCTCTCTGAAAGGTGGCTCCAGCATTCATCAATCTAAAAGGCATCTTAGCATACATAAAAGTGCCCCAAGGAGTGGTGAATGCAGTCTTTTCTTGGTCATCTGGATGTACAACAACCTGATTAAAGCCTGAAAATCCATCTAGGAAAGACATCACTTTGGCTTCATGTTCCGGATTATCCACAGTTTTTAGTTCATTCTGCCGACGTTTCAAACCCCAAAGGGGGTCCATCATTAGGACAAATCAGATAGATAGAAAATGAATGAAAAATTATTGAGAGAAGGAGCCATGCGCCTTGGTATAAATAAACCAAAGAACCCTAATTTATAAGGGCCGACACATGATTTTTAAAAAAATTTATTACATTGTTTTAGAAATTGCAGGTCCGCAGCCCTCCTCTCAACTTTTATCCTCAGGATTTCAAGAAGACAGATCTCTTTCCATGTTTCCCCTCCGTACAGGGAAGTTATGTTGGATTTTAAGCTTTGGTGGAAGTTTTTTGTAGCTTCATTTTCCGGATTATCCACAGTTTTTAGTTCATTCTACCGACATTTCAAACCCCAAAGGGGGTCCATCATCAGGACAAATCAGATAGATAGAAAATGAATGAAATATTATTGAGAGAAGGAGCCATGCGCCTTGGTATAAATAAACCAAAGAACCCTAATTTATAAGGGCCGACACATGGCTCCTTCTCTCAATAATCTTTCATTCATTTTCTATCTATCTGATTTGTCCTGATGATGGACCCCCTTTGGGGTTTGAAATGTCGGCAGAATGAACTAAAAACTATGGATAATCCAGAACATGAAGCTACAAAAAACTTCCACAGAAGCTTAAAATCCAACATAACTTCCCTGTACGGAGGGGAAACCTGGAAAGAGATCTGTCTTCTCGAAATCCTGAGGATAAAAGTTGAGAGGAGAGCTGCGGACCTGCAATTTCTAAAACAATGTAATAAAAAATTTTAAAAATCATGTGTCGGCCCTTATAAATTAGGGTTCTTTGGTTTATTTATACCATGGCGCATGGCTCCTTCTCTCAATAATCTTTCATTCATTTTCTATCTATCTGATTTGTCCTGATGATGGACCCCCTTTGGGGTTTGAAACATCGGCAGAATGAACTAAAAACTGTGGATAATCCGGAACATGAAGCTACAAAAAACTTCCACAGAAGCTTAAAATCCAACATAACTTCCCTGTACTGAGGGGAAACATGGAAAGAGATCTGTCTTCTCGAAATCCTGAGGATAAAAATTGAGAGGAGAGCTGCAGACCTGCAATTTCTAAAACAATGTAATAAAAAATTTAAAAATCATGTGTCGACCCTTATAAATTAGGGTTCTTTGGTTTATTTATACCAAGGCACATGTCTCCTTCTCTCAATAATCTTTCATTCATTTTCTATCTATCTGATTTGTCCTAATGATGGACCCCCTTTGGGGCTTGAAACGTCGGCAGAATGAACTAAAAACTGTGGATAATCCGGAACATGAAGCTACAAAAAACTTCCACAGAAGCTTAAAATCCAACATCACTTTGGCTCCTGAGACTTTTTGCAGCAAATGATCCATCTTGGGTAGGGGATAGTTGTCTTTCTTGGAGCATTTGTTTAAGTTTCTGAAATCAACACAAAGTTTGATCTCTCCACTTTTCTTCCTCACCACTACTAGGTTGGCTACCCATTTTGAATATCTGAGGGGAACTATGATTTTGGCAGCCAACAACTTTTTTATTTCTTTTTCAATCAGAGGAAGGAGCAAGGGATTTATTGGTCTCAGCTTCTGCTTGAAAGGGATGGTGTCTTTCTCTAAAGGAATTTTATGCTGGATAATCTTCTTGTCATATGTTTTCAGGTCACTATATTCCCAGGCAAAAACATCAGCAAATTGCTTCATTAAATTGCAGTATTCAGAACATTGATCAGCAGACAGATGCATGGACAGATTTATGTATCTTGGCTGACCTAGACTCCCTATATCATGTTTACAAACTGCAGATTGATCTTCTTTCTGGGCAGTCTTGTAAGGCACATCATTCTGGTCAAATAGTCTTTCTAGAGGAATTAAACCCTTAGGTATATGATTGTTGGGCAGTTGGACAATGCTATCTTTGCCAAATTTATTTGTAAGCTTGGATTGGGGGCTTTCTTGCAAGGCTTGATTTTCTTGGTCAATTTGCATTTTGGAGAATTCATCAATGACTTGCAGGAACCTGTTCACTTCATCATCATCTTCAAAAACTTTCCAATGCTGGACATTGTCAAGCAAGGATGGTCTATATTTCATTTGGAGATGGATGAATGGAAGGAATGATGCATATTCAAGCCAGATAACCTCCACTGATTCTATCAATTTGCAAGACGATAGACCTGCAGTTGTGCTGAGCCCAATGACAGAACCTGCTGATGATAATTCTCCATCTTTTTATGTCTCCTTGACCATTCATGATAAAGTCCTCCACAATTTCCTGCTAGACACTGGGGCTAGCCACAATATGACGCCAAAAGCTGTCATGGAAGATTTAGGCCTTGATATCACCATATCATACCATGATCTATTCTCATTTGATTCAAGGAAAGTAAAATGTTTGGGATTGATTAAAGATTTAACCATTACCCTAATTCAGCTGCCCATGAAGAGCATGGTAATGGACATTGTGGTAGCAGATGTCCCTCTGAAGTTTGGCATGTTGTTGTCAATAGGATGGATTAAGAGACTAGGTGGGACTTTATAGAATGATTTATCTTATGCTACTATCCCAGTTTTTGGAGGAGAAAGCAAGAGATTGTACAGAGAAGCACAGCTGGCATACATCATCAGTGATGAAAATAATCCTTCTAATCATCCCATTTATGCCGTGGACACCGATTTTGGAGCATGTATCCAAATAGAAGAATCTCAGAAGGCCTCAATGCAAATCAGGAAACAAATAGTTCATGCCGAGGAAGAGCAAGGAAGTCAGGTTTGGGAAATGTTCTTTGATGGTGCATATTCGAAGGAGACTGTAGGAGCAGGGGTGGTGCCGGTATCTCCACAACAAGAAACCACGCAGCTATCTTTTAAGCTAGCCTTCCAAGTAACAAACAATATAGAGGAGTATGAGGCTCTAATATTGGGTCTGAACACAGCTAAAGATAGAGGAATTAGAAACATAAAGGTGTTTGGGGATGCTGATCTGATCATTCAACAGGTAAACAAAACATTTCAAGAAAAGCACCCAAGGCTGAAAGCATACAGAGATGAGGTATGGAGATTCAAATATTCTTTTGATATTTTTTGTATCTCATACATCCCTAGAGCCAAAAATCAACTTGCTAATTCCCTTGTTGTGTCTACTAGCATGTTCATCCCTCCCATGCCTCCTAAACTTGTTTATGAAGTTCAAATGAAATATAGACCATCCTTACCTAACAATGTCCAACATTGGAAAGTTTTTGAAGATAATGATGAAGTGAACAGGTTCCTGCAAGTCATTGATGAATTTTCCGAAATGCAAATTGACCAAGAAAATGAAGCCTTGCAAGAAAGCCCCCAATCCAAACTTACAAATAAATTTGGCAAAGATAGCATTGTCCAGCTGCCCAGCAATCATATACCTAAGGGTTTAATTCCTCTAGAAACATTGTTTGACCATAATGATGTGCCTTACAAGACTACCCAGAAAGAAGATCAATCTGTAGTATGTAAACATGATATAGGGAGTCCAGGTCAGCCAAGATACATAAATCTGTCCACACATCTGTATGTTGATAAATGTTCTGAATACTGCAATTTAATGAAGCAATTTGCTGATGTTTTTGCCTGGGAATATAGTGACCTGAAAACATATGGCAAGAAGATTATCCAGCATAAAATTCCTTTAGAGAAAGACACCATCCCTTTCAAGCAGAAGATGAGACCAATAAATCCCTTACTCCTTCCTCTGATTGAAAAAGAAATAAAAAAGTTTTTGGCTACCAAAATCATAGTTCCCCTCAGATATTCAAAATGGGTAGCCAACCTAGTAGTGGTGAGGAAGAAAAGTGGAGAGATCAAACTTTGTGTTGATTTCAGAAACTTAAACAAATGCTCCAAGAAAGACAACTATCCCCTACCCAAGATGGAGCATTTGCTGCAAAAAGTCTTAGGAGCCAAAGTGATGTCTTTCCTGGATGGATTTTCAGGCTTTAATCAGGTTGTTGTACATCCAGACAACCAAGAAAAGACTGCATTGACCACTCCTTGGGGCACTTTTATGTATGCTAAAATGCCTTTTGGATTGATCAATGTTGGAGCCACCTTTTAGAGAGCTATGGATATAGCATTTGTGGGAGAGAAGGATAAGTTTTTCCTCGTCTACCTTGATGATATAACAGTATACTCCAGCAACCATCAAGACCATTTGCAACATTTAAAAAAAGTTTTCCTGAAGTGCAGAAGGTTTGGGATTTCAGTCAATCTTAAAAAGTCACAATTTTCTTTAGAAGAAGGTACGCTGTTAGGACATATTGTTTCTGCTGCAAGTGTTCGAATTGACCCAGAAAGAGTCAAGGCCACACAGACTTTATCTGTTCCGAGATCAAAGAAGGATATCCAGTCATTTCTGGGCAAGATTAACTTTATAAGGAGGTTAATACCAAATTTTGCAGAGCTGGTGAAGCATATTACCTCCATGTTGAGAAAGGGGTCAGAGATCAAATGGACTGATGCAACAAGAAAATCCTTTGAGTCTATTAAGAAAGCTATTATGGAAGCTCGTACTCTAAGAAGTCTAGATTACAGCAAGGAGTTCCATATATTTTCTTTTGCCTCTAATGACACCCTTGCAATTGTTTTATTGCGGGCAGATGAAAAAGGCTCAGAACATCCAGTGGCATTTTTCAGCAAGACATTAAGGGATGCTGAGCTGAGGTATGATATTATTAAGAAACAAGCATATGCTCTTATTAAATCTTTGAAAGATTTCAGATTTTATATTCTACATTCCAAGATAATTGCATATGTACCCTCTGCTGCAATAAAAGATGTCTTAACACAGCCTGATGTTGATGGAAGAAGGGCTAAATGGATTGTAAAGTTAATTGAGTTTAATATAGAACTCAAGCCCACTAAACTTGTCAAAGGTCAAGGTCTTGCCAGACTATTAGCTGAAGAAAATTGCAGAACGTTGGACGTAAATCTCATAAGCAGAGATGCCGAAAATGGTCAAACAGAAGGAGAGGAAGCCGCTGAACCAGAGAGAAAGCAGTCAGTGGTAGAAAATCTAGCTTCTTGTGATTGGTATTCTGCAATAATTAAGTTCTTGCTGAAGCTATAAATTCCTCCCAGCTTTACTCAAAGTCAAGCAAGAACTATTAAGCTTAGGGAAGCTAAATATTGCATCAATGAAAATCTGCTCTATTGGAGGGACCCATCTGGAATGCTTTTAAGGTGTCTGGACAAAGAACAACCAATAGAGGTTATGCAGCAGTTCCATTCCAGCATGTGTGGAGGGCACCATTATTAGAAGACTACATCCCATAAAATCCTCAGAGCTGGATATTATTGGCCCTCCTTATTTTCTGATGTATTTTCATTTGTTAAATCTTGTGACAGGTGCCAAATATTTGAAGGGAAACAGCAATTGAAGTCCCGGCCCCTAAAACCAATACATGCAAAAGGACCTTTTCAACAGTGGGGCTTGGATTTCATTGGAGAAATCAATCGAAATTCTAGTGGCCAGCACAGATGGATATTAGTAGCTACTGATTATTTCACAAAGTGGATTGAAGCAATCCCTACCACGAAGGCTGATCATAATGTGGTCATGAAATTTTTGACAGAAAATATCTTCACCAGATTTGGTTGTCCACATAAATTAATCACAGATAATGCAGTAGCCTTCAAAGCAAAAGAATTGGTGGACATGTGCAATTCAATGGGTATTAAACTAGTTCATTCCACCTCATATTATCCTCAAGGCAAGGGTCTAGCAGAATCTTCCAATAAAAGTTTAATAAAGATGATTAAGAAGTTGCTGGAGGACAACAAAAAGAATTGCGATTCCAAGCTCAAATATGCACTTTGGGCTGACACAGTGGCCATTAAAAGATCCACAGGGAACTCTCCGTTCAGGCTAGTGTATGGCACAGAGACAGAATTTCCAATTCAGCTTACTCTCCCCGTGGCAATGTTCCTGCAACAAGAACAAAATGAGGAAGAAGACATGGCAAAGAGGATCACTAATTTGGCAGAGGTACATCAAATCAGAGAATCGCTAGTTGAAAAGGCTGCAGCACATCAGAAAAAGATCAATGAAGCTTTTGACAGGAAGACAAAATCAGATAATTTTCAGGTTGGAGACTTGGTCCTGAAGTGGGACACACTAAAAGAAAAAAGAGGCAAACATGGGAAGTTTGATGCTTTCTGGACAGGACCCTTTATCATTTCTCAAATCCAAGGAAACAATACCTTCATACTGCAAAGTATGGGGGGGCGGAACAGTTTTTGATGGCCCAGTTAATGGGCATTTTCTGAAAATTTATGTGATTTAAGGTCTTTTGGCCTTAAAGATTGTAAATATTTTGCTTTATCAGTTGTAGTATAGGATCAGATAGACTCCATGCCCAATGGAACACTAGGAATTTTGCTAATTGGTTTTTCATCAGAAAGGCATTGATCTACAGGTTCTTGAGACCTCACAGGGATGATCTCATCCCCAAAAGGAGCCAGTGTTAGCTCTGCTACAGGTTGCTGATGTTCAAGGAGCCTAAGTAAGCTCATTTCCTTGGTTTTTGCTTAGGAAAAGGTCTACACTGGTCACCTTCATTATTTCCTTTCACCCCCGCTTATATTTTCAAACCCACTACCTTCATTTTACCTCTGAAACTCTATGTAATTCCGTAATTCCTCTAACCCCCAAGCAATAAGTTTTAGCCATCATATGACTTGGTTCACATGACCACGTGCTTTCTCTAGTTTTTCCTGTCACATCAGTCACACAAAACATGTGTGCTAATCTTCCACTGTTTGATCATCTCGGACATGATCATACGGCATTCGCTCATTGTACTCCCACAAGCTGCCCACACATTAACCCACGGGAAAAGTGGTTTTACCCCAATCACATCCACCACGTGTCGCTCTCCTATTGTGATTTCTCCCCCACGTACGAATACCACCCACCTCCGAAAAGCAGTGCGAGAAATACCGCTCACCGCCCAACCATCATCTCCTGCTCGTTATCGTTCGTGTACCTTCCGCCCTGATAACCGTTGGATCTATCCGCCCAAGATCCAATGGCTCAGGACTGTTTGTTCCCGCTTTCTTCTAATTCCCCCCGCCGATAGATCCCCGTCATTCATTTGTTTAATCCAGCGGCCGATTTTCTTCCTCCACCTGTCCCGACTATCCACGTCCATAGACATTCTATGTTCCCGAAGGACGAAGGTGGCCAGCTACCTGTACCTGGCGCAGTTACTCTTCAACAACTGCATTCAAGAGCATTATGGCCGAAGAACAAGAAGAACATTCCTCAAGCATATCATAACATTTATCAGTTATGGATCATTCTTTCATAGGACATTCTTCTACCTACTAAGAAGGACAACAGAATATCAGAGAAGATCAAGTTCATTCACTGAAGCAGCAGATCGTAGCAAAGGCCCATGTTAGATATTTAATGTGGTTGGTGGTCCATTATGACCCCTCCACGCATAGAATAGCAGAGCATTTTTGTAATCAAACTCTATATATACCCAGAACACAGATTTGATGAGGGTTGATGGTTATGGTTCTGATGTAAGGTTCAACTTCTATAGACTGTAACTACTTTGATACTTAGAGTGTTTGGTCTTCATTTTCAGCTAATATAAGCTTCTTTTGTTGTTAATTGCTCACTTTCCACTTCTTCTCTGTTCTAGGTTGTGCCTGTTATGCATTTTTTCATGTGCTTTAGCATTAGAGGGGTTGTCATCCCACCTCTGTGTTAGAATCTTGTATGTATTATTGAATGTGTTATGCAGGTTTCTGTTTACTTAGTGCCAAAGAGCTGTCATCCTATCTGTGCATTAGGAAGTAGATTTGCAAACCTCTTTACTGGTTGCAGTCAGCCATCACATGGTCTTGTGTATCTACTTGTGTGGTAAGTATTCTCCATGTTCACCTAATCCTCAAACTGTAAGTAATTGGTGGTCTAAAGCCTTGTAGTCTGGGGGTGTTCACCCATGTCCGGAGTTAAGCATAGTAGAAGTGGTTATCTTGCTTGAATATGCATCATTCTTTCCATTCATCCATTTCCAACATTTTTTTGAGTTTGTAATGTTCCCGAGCATCTCCGAGATACAACCTAGGAGAGTTTCTTGGGTTGATAACAACCCTTATTTTCTAGAAGTTTCAAAACAACCCCCATCTCTATAAAAATAAAAAATATATATATAATTTGTTATGAGGTGGCAGGCCACCATCGCCGCCACCCCAAAAAAATTCATAACAAAATTATTATTATAAGGCCGACGGGCCATAACTCCCCGTCAACCTAATCGCCCCTACCATATTATCATATATATGTATTATAAGGCCGACGGCCATAACCCCCGTCAGCCTAATTGCAATCACAACAATGATCAATATATATATTTTTGGGATCAGCAGCCATAGCCACCGCCGAACCTTCCAATCCTCCGTATATATCAGGACCCCGCCGAACCCTCCATCACCCCAACCCTTCCATCGCATATATAACAAAACGTTGTATTATTTGGGGTGGGCACGAGCCACCGGCGATTGACCCAGCCCACACCCCATCGCCCCGACCCCTTAAATCATGTCGATAACATTGCCAATGACCATATTTAAGCGTTGATTGCTGATTTCCAAAAGCGTCGATCACCGATATGCAACATCGTGGGGATTTCAGGGGCAGGCCACCTAATGCGGATCCAACCCCCAGTTATGTATGTTTTTTTTATAAAAATATATATAGAGGGGCGGGATTTGATCCCCGACCCCTCCTCAACCATATGCTTCTTTTACCATTGAGCCATAACTGCTCCTTGCTTAATCTGCCCACAATTTTATTTAAACAGTCATCTTCACTAGTTCACACAGTTCGAGGAGGAGAGAGAGACTGTAGGGCATGGATTTTGAGGTAGAAGGAAAGCACAGATTTCGAGATGATTAATTAATATTTTAATGTAGGAATCATGAATTTTGCAGGAGGGCAAAATTTTCACTTTGTCAGAATTTGACAAATTTTATATAGTTTTTACACTACTCGTCGTCATGAATGCAATGGTGTTGTAAGTTTCTCCATCAGAGTTCTGCATTTTGTCGGTCATCTTCAGGATGCACATGGAACCATGATTGCTGCAAAAATAGGCAACAAAACCATGAGCTTTGAAATTTTCCTGAGGTAAAAATTTTCCATGTCGAAATATAGTCAATTTTATACTTGTTTTTCATGGTTTTCTGAAGGGATCGCAATCGCAAGATCAGATTCACCATCTGAGTTGCATATTTCCAGTCCGTCCATGGAACAGAATCTTTGAGGAATCTGGGGTAATCTAAAAGCTTCCTTGAGCCCATAATTCCCAACTTCTCAGAAGTTGGATTTTGGATAGTTGATTCAGCACTACTCGACGCCACAAATCTAATGATACACTCAGATTTTTCATTCTCCCGTTTCTTCTTCTAGTCACTTTTCTAAGTGCCAATGCAGATGTCCACATTCATGTGCAAGCAGTCATCTTCATATGATCAATGCCTTGAGATCGATGGTCCAAATAGCTTCAGTAGTGTGAAATCCACTTCTTCAGATGGCCCTTGGTTGTGAGGTATATGATGTGTTCATGTACTTCTTCTTTACACATTATGTTGCACAAATCCTTGATTGATGTTGATGCAGGATCTTGTTTATTACATGTTGTCATGATTCCTTGCTTGATTTGATGTGGAATATTCTATGTGATGCACTTGCTGTCATAACTCACCGTGTTACGTTTTGAGATCCCTTGTTGTATTTTGTTGGGATACTTTTGTTGTCGTCATGCATGTTTTTCATTGAAATCCCTTTTGTGCCATGTTGGCGGGATACTCATCATGCATGTTTTGTTTCATACTGATAGGAGTCTTTTGATTGAGAGTTCCAGTTGTGGAACATCTCTTAGAGCCACTCCTGCGTGAGGGAATTTTTCCTTGTATGATTGTGACATCATCTCTTGTGTACATCACCATTATTAACAGCACTTACTGCAGTGGCCTACACCATCTTGACACCGGGGCCCAAAGACATAGTCTTTCCTGGACGAACTCTGTTATCAACGCTTATGTTTTTATGTGTTGATGATTTCCTTGTTCCTCTTCTTTACAGCATGCAGATGTATTCATTTATGTTCTTTTGAAAAATGCAATTTAACACATCACGAAAGTAAAAGGTCTTGGAAGGGTCCTTCGTCACACCCGGACCTGGATCAAGTGGTATTAGAGCGATATTTGCGTTGATGTGAATTGCAGCGTGAACAACGGAACGTGTAGCGACAGAGGATGAAAGAGCGATGTACGATACCATGCTCAACATTTCCAAAATAGTGGAAATCATGTATAAAACTCTATAGAAAGAGACAGAGGAAAAGGACCGATTGCATCTTCAGTTGCAAGCCACGGAAGAGGCCCTAGAAGCACTGAAGTAAAACAAACATAATATTGAAACAGAGAATGATGAATTGAAGATGCACCTACATGAAGAGAAAGAGGAAAAACAAAGTTTGCTACTACAACTTCAAGAAAAGGATGAGGCCTTGGAAAAGCTGCAGTGTGACCCATGTGAGGTAAAAAGTAGTTCTCTGAATTCATGTATGTTTCCTGATGATGATTTCGTTGTTTTTGAAAATCATACCACATGAATTGGCTCCAAACTGATGAAGAGAATGGGGTATGAAGGAAAAGGATTGGGCAGTAATGGCCAAGGCATTGTCAATCCCATCAAAGTGGAAGAATTACCCCGTCAAGTAGGACTTGGGTATGTCAGAAAGGAAGTTGGGGAGTGTGCCACAACAGTTAGCGAACCACCAACAATAGATGATGAGAAGCCATCATCAGTTTTTTCCACATCGAAAGAGGAGGTAAAAGATGTTGATTTCCTTTCGATTTCATCTTCTCATAGTATGATGTCTGTTGGAGATTTGGAGATCTAAATTACAGGGAAAAACATGAGGCTCCTTACAAGAATGAGGCACGAGGAGAAAGAAAAACTTGGTGTTAATAACCAAGGCATAACTCAACCTTTGGAGGTTGTGCACGAACATCGATTTGCAGGCTCAAGATACACTAAAGGGGAGTGCTCGAAGGTGTCAAAGTCATTCGAGACATCATTGAAATCATCGAGGAAAGATAATTATGGGAACACATCCCCATCATCCCATAGTAGTACCCATTGTAAGGAG
Organism: Pinus taeda; assembly: GCA_000404065.3. Lineage (NCBI taxonomy): Eukaryota > Viridiplantae > Streptophyta > Pinopsida > Pinales > Pinaceae > Pinus > Pinus taeda. The sequence continues at coordinate 69,464 of APFE030743397.1, forward strand.
AGAGCTGAGGCAAGCTCTCATCGCCATACTGACATCAGAGATAGCAAGGGAAGGTGTAACCACTTTCGATTTTCAAATGTTCATTTCGATTATGATCATGTTGATAATAATGAACGTAAAACATGGCATCAAAAAACATGCACCTTTTGTGGATTCCATAACCATACATTCTCTAATTGTTGGAAAAGGATGGTAGCACTCAAAAGGATGAGACATGAAATACCCTCTCAACAGCATGAAAAGAAACAACTTAAGCAGATATCGAGGAAGAAAACCTACTGCAGTCATTACAACAGAAATGGCCATCAAAGAGCCACTTGTTGGAGGCTCCATCTAGAGCAGTGCCTTAAAGATAAAGCGTCGATACGTGAAGCAGGTAAAGCAGTTGTTCAAAAATAAAAATCACCACAAGGAGGCGACCCGTTCACATTGATGAGTGAAAAATGGTTTCTAGACATGTTGTCGTTTCATGGTCATTATTTTGTAAATCATTTGTTGCATTTTAAAATGTAAACGTGATGATGTGTTTCCATAACTTAGTCAGCAACAATGATGTCTAGTCATGTTTTGAGTCATATTTTACACTCTGAAAGTGATGTTATGTTTCCATCACTTGTCAAAACAATAATGTTTTGCCTTATGATTGTAAATCATGTGTTGCAGTGATGATGTCTTTTCCATCACTTTTTGAAGCAACAATGATACGTTGGCCTTGTTGTCATAGCTGGGGTGCTGCATCCATCTTAATGTAAACTTGACCACCGAGTATGTGTTATAAACACGTGGCAAGTGTGGGACGTTTGGGTCTTTAGTTGGTCATGTCATTTCAACATGTAATTTGCAAAACAATGTACTACAGGTTACAGAAGTAGCAAGTGTCGGCTCATCGCTTAAGGCTCCGAAGAACAAAGGTGAAGGAGATGGAAGCGAGACCTTTTTAAGATGCTTGTGATGTAGACAAGATACAAAGAGAGTTGCAGATTATTTTTCTTCCTTTTGGAGGGCCAAAAGCTCCTTAGTGGGGAGGATTGATCCAGGTGGCTCCAGAGAGACACATAGGACAAAGAGGGTTTATGAATGCTCGAAAATCAAAGTGCTTAGTATGACTTTGACCTAGGACCAGAGCGTAGATCTTGTCGTCCTGATCGTGGAGGTGCAAACGGTTCGTCAAACTGAGCTCGTATGAGGGAGAACGATCCAGTCAAAGTTTTGGTCAAAGTTGGGTTGTGGGCCAAGTTTAAGTGTCCTACAATTTGACCGACCTCAAGGCATAAAACTAGCTCTCAAAATCGGTCGAAATTGTTGCCTCATTAATTTTCCCAATGACCCTTATTCTCTAGAAGTTTCAAAACAACCCCCACCTTTATAAAAATAAAAAATAAAAATGTTATGAGGTGGCAGGCCACCACCCCCGCCACCCCAAAAAAATTCATAACAAAATTATTATTATAAGTCCGACGGGCCATAACTCCCCGTCGGCCTAATTGCCCCTACCATATTATCATATATATGTATTGTAAGGTCGACGGCCATAACCCCTGCCGTCCTAATTGCAATCGCAATAATGATCAATATATATATTTTTGGGATTGGCGGCCATAACCCGTGCCGAACCCTCCAATCCTCCGCATATATCGGGTCGGCGGACATTAACCCACCAAACCCTCCATCACCCCAACCCTTCCATCGCACATATAACAAAAAATTATATTATTCGGGGCGGGCACAGGCCACCGATGGTGGACCCAGCCCACACCCCATCGCCCCAACCCCTTAAATCACACCGAAAACGTTGCCAACGACCATATTTAAGCGCTGATCAAATGTGTCGATCGTCAATTTCCAAAAGTACCAATCACTGATATGCAACAGCGCAGGGATTTTGGGGGCGGGCCGCCCAATGTGGACCCAACCCCCCCATTATGTATGGTTTGTTTTTTATAAAAATATATATAGAGGGGCAGGATTTGATCCCCCAACCCTCCTCAACCATATGCCTCTTTTACCATTGAGCTATAACTGCTCCTTGGTTAATCCACCCATAATTTTATTTAAACTGTAATCTTCACCAGTGCACGCAGTTCGAGAAAAAGAGAGAGACTGCTGGGCACAGAGTTCAAGATGACTAATTAATATTTTAATGCAGGAACCATGAATTTTGCAGGAGGGCAAAATTTTCACTTTGTCAGAATTTGACAAATTTTATATGGTTTTTACACCTCTCGTCGCCACGAACACAATGATGTTGTTTGTTTCTCCATTAGAGTTCTGCATTTTTCGGTCATCTTCAGAATGCACGTGCAACCATGATCGCTACAAAAACAGGGAGTGGAACCATGAGCCTTGAAATTTCCCCCAAGGTAAAAAATTTCCATGTTGGAACATAGTCAAGTTTATACTTGTTTTTCATGGTTTTCTGCAAGGGATCACAATGGCAAGATCAGATTCGCCATCTGAGTTGCATATTTCCAATCCATCCATGGAACAGAATCTTTGAGGAATCTTGGGGGAATCTAAAAGATTCCTTGAGCCCAGAATTCCCAACTTCTCAGAAGTTGGATTTTGGACAGTCGATTCAGCACTACTCGACACCACAAATCTGATGGTACAGTCAGATTTTTCACTCTCTCATTTCTTCTTCTAGTCACTTTTCTAAGTGCCAATGCAGATGTCCACATTCATGTGCGAGCAGTGATCTTCATACGATCGATGCCTTGAGATCGATGGTCCGAATAGCTTCAGTAGTGTGACATCCACTTCTTCAAATGGCCCTTGATTGTGAGGTATATGATGTGTTCATGTACTTCTTCTTTATGCATTATGCTACATAGATCCTTGATTGATGTTGATGCAGGATCTTGTTTATTAAATGTTGTCATGATTCCTTGCTTGATTTGATGCGGAATCTTTTACGTGATGCACTTGCTATCATAACTCATCGTGTTATGTTTTGAGATCCCTTTTTGTATGTTGTTGGGATACTCTTGTTGTCATCATGCATGTTTTGCATTGAGATCCCTTATGTTCCATGTTGGTGGGATACTCATCATGCATGTTTTGTGTCATACTGATAGGAGTCTTTTGATTGAGAGTTCTAGTTGTGGAACATCTCTTAGAGCCACTCCTGCGTGAGGACATTTTTCCTTGTATGATCGCGACATCATCTCTTGTGCACATCACCATTATTGACAGCACTTAATGCAGCGGCCTACACCATCTTGACACCAAGGCCCGGAGATGTAGTCCCTCCTGGACGAACTCCGTTATCAACGCTTATGTTTTTATGTGTTGATGATTGTCTTGTTCCTCTTCTTTACAACATGCAGATGTATTCATTTATGTTCTTTTGAAAAATGCAATTTAACACATCACGAAAGTAAAAGTTCTGGAAGGGTACTGTTGAGCCTCAAACCTGCACTCATTTACCCATCCTCCCAACAGCCTTTTCCTACTCATTTCCTTCTTTTGTCATCATTTCCTTCATCAACTTGTTCAATTCATTGCATTATAGGACTTTTTAACATGATTTGCTAATTGTGCTAATGATTGACTGTTGGTTTAGATTTTTGGTTCAAGTGCTGCAATTCCGCAGCTGATATAGGATTTCTGCAGCCGATCTCTGATTCCGCAGCCAATCCCAGATTCCGCAGCCATTTTCTTGTTTGTTATGATCCAGGTGTCCTCCAGAGGAAAGAGCCACATGGGCAAGTTTGTATGACTGTGCACATGGTGCGTGTGCTGTCAGCTCAGCCAAACTGGCCGTCTACAGCCCTGGTCAACGTGGAGGTAACTCTGATCAAACGGCAAGGTTGCAAACGGTGGCACGGCTTTGCATGTTCAGGTGGAGCACGAAAGTCACAACTGGCCTCTTCTTTAGCCACAAAGACTGCAGGGGACAAGAATCCAACAGCGGATTTATTAACCATGATGACCGTTCCCTAAATCCGTGCACGGTGCTGCTGAACGTGTCTTTTGCATAAGCTTTTAGTTAGCTTAGTTTACGCACAGAACAGTTGGTGTTCCTGCTATAAATAAAGCGTTTCTACAAGCTGATTAGGGAGTTTTTGGAAGTTAGTCTTTTGCTGTTGTAAACTCTGTTTTAAGACTCTTTTATATAGCGTTTACGCTCCCCATTGTATTTTGTTATGTGTTGATTTAATACCAAGAAGACAGTTCTGTTCTTACCTGCGTAGCTGATCTTTTTAATTGGTTGAAGTGGATGGGGGGCCCCTGTCTTCTACAACCATTGTACAGTAGCTTTTGAATTTGCTTTCCTGCATTCCTTTTTCTCTAATTCACCATGTATATTGATGTACAGTTTGAATCACGCTGCTTTACGTTTCTGTACTTTTCATGACTGATCAGTGTGTGTTTTTGCAGCTTTGTTAGGAGCCCGGGACAGTGTGCTTTTCCTTCTTTCTAACACTAGTGGCATCTTAAGTTGTCTTATCTAAACTGCTGACTTTCGCTTTGATTTTCATTAGTTTCCTTGCTTAGTTAGTTTCCTTGCCTAGTTTACTTTATCAAGTTTTGTCAAGTTGCTAATCTCTTGATGGTTCTTTTTATCATGATTCACTAACTTTTATGAGACCAAAACATCATTTAATTGCA
>APFE030743397.1:86233-129521 GCA_000404065.3 Pinus taeda
GTACACTTCACTTCATCAGCTTACGAGCCCCGGGTTGACAATTTATGATAGCAATTTAGACAACACTAAATTGACCAAACAGGTACTTTGTCACACCTGGACCTGGATCAGGTAGGCCGACACTACATTCAAAACTTAGGGCAAACAACCCTATGAGTCTAACATACAATTTGTGCTCTGCACCCACAATTCACAGAGTTTTTACAATAATAACAACTCAAAACTTGGGCTTTAAGCCCCAAAGTTATGGGGGGATTCCATGCCCAACACCCTCTCTAAAGAAAAAGATAGTGAGATCACTCCATAACTGAAGTTATCCAACTTCCCCTCCTTTTATTTGGTAATTTGTTCCTTCAAATTGACCAAGATACCCTCACTCTAATTGTGAATATTATCGTCTCTAGACATTCTATCCCATACTGCATGTAAGATCTACTTGCTACATGTAGTGTCGAGCTACTTTCCAATCTTGCAATAATTAACAAGATAGTTCTCAGAGGTAATTGGGTTACATCCTTTATGTTGATATTCCCATATCTAGTAGGAAAGGCTCAAGGTCTACAATAGGTAGTGATATAGTCTTTCACCGTCTCACCGCCAGGTCTTCCACCTAGAAGAGAGATGGGGGCACCTCGCTTTAACAATCTAGTCATAAATTAAATATCCTCGACATATATCTTGAATATATTCTCCCCAAAACTGAATGCCTATGCATGTATATCCCATGAACGAATAAGGTACTTCAGCAACTCCATCTATTGCCTCATACCGGGAAGCTAGAAGAATTTCAATAACCCGTAGTTTTGAGCGCTTGGATGGTAGTTGGGTCATTTGTTGCATTTAAATATTGTTCTTTGTGTTCTCTTCTTTCCATATGAATTCCATTTTGTACTAATGGGTACCTAAAACATCAAAAAGGGATCCATTAGGCTCTTTCCCATGCAGAAAACTTTACAAAATTTGAGGCAAAACTGAGAAACAACTTAGAAAAGTGTGCCCAACACACCCTAGCAGTGTCTCCCAAAGTGTTGCACCTCTTCCTGCAGTGTTTACCTACCTAGATGCAATAGGTTTCGACATGGTGGGGGTGTGTTGGTCCTAGAGTGTTTTTTAAGAACCCTAGGGAACTCAAAACCCTAAAATTTTTGCATGAAATTACAAAAATAGACTGTGGAAAGATAGAGAAATGTTTCAGTTCCTGCATGGAAGCAACAACACTTCAAATGGTTCCCTACATTGGTTGCAATTAGTTGTAGAAGATCAAAGGAAAACGGGCTCCAAATACTCACTGTTGGAGGTAAAATGTGAAATGGTAAAAATGACAAGTCATTTTGAACATTTATGGTCATTTTCTCATTGGTTTATTCATTTTTAATTTTTTGACCTAAATATGCTTAATTTTTACTATGAAATGGGTATGTTTAATCCTTCTTGTGTTCTTTTGAGCAGGTTGGTAGCTGTTAGCATGTTTTCATTATGTTTGGACAGGTTACTTTGACCATGGAGTATATTTTTATCTCTTTTTCGGACTTTTAAACCCACGAAAAAGGAACCCTCTGGAGTCCTCTTTCATCTCTTTTCAAACTCCCAAAATATGAAAATATTGTCGAGCACTTGTCTTTTCAAACTTGTAAAAGTAAATGAAAATATGTCTACTCATTATAAGTTTAACCCTTTTCCAGAATAAGATAGACTAGATATGAAAAATAAATACCTTAGTTGAACATGGCTAAGAGGTTCTCTTGGGTATTGTTTTCTACCCTTTCAGGCCTAAGGGACTATCTACAAAAAGAGACATCTGAAGTTTCCTTTTTCACCTCTTTTTCAAACTATCTAAACATGAAAAATATGTCAGGTTTTACCTTCATTGAACTCATTAAAACATCAAATAGTGATGGACTCGTCGAACATGATAAGGTTGAATCACTCCTTCTCAGGGTTTGTTAAATATACTTAGAGGGATTCATCCGAAGGATGGACTTATAGATCAAGCATATGTTATCCTCCTCAAACTTATTAAAAAATAAAGAGGTACTAACCAGTATGGTCGGGGAAATTGGGAAAACAAGGGATTCCATTTTGCTAATGGCAACAAGTCGCTCTTGAACACAACACTATTCCACTTCATCTCCTGGCCGTTGGGTTGGATAATTTGCTTGTATTTTGGTTATCATACCATTTTTAGAGCCTCCATCTTGATTTTGGGTAAATGCTACCAACTCCATTCAGTGTCGCCAGTGTGTTCAAGAGAAGTCATTCAGTTGATCTCTGGTACAATACTCTTAAGCCTTAACTTCATGTTTTCCTTTCCTGATCCAGTTCCATAGCATCATTCTAATCATTATGTCTCAATCATAATACTCATTTTGTGTCATTGATGGGAGGATACATCAAGGCCCTCCTACGATGGGTCGCTTCCTGTCGACACCAGCACATCATCCAGGAAGTTGACTTAGAAACACCCCTTGGTACCTTGGTACTTGCATACATCAATGGAAAGTTTCCTTGCTCTCGAAAATAGGTTTACATAAATGGCCTTTGACTAAAATATTATGTGTGGTGTTTGACATCAACTCATTTATTGAAACCATATGCATTGTACTATGGTACTGTTAGAGCTCCAAGAAACTCTCCTAGGTTATAGATCGGAGGTGCCTGGTAACATATAAATTCAACTTATTGTTGCAATGGATGAATGGAAGGAATGATGCCTGTTCAAGCCAGATAACCACTTCTACTTTGTTTCGCTCCATACATGCGTGAACAACCCCAGACTATAAGGCTTTAGACCACTAGCTACTCACAGTTTATAGATAAGGTGAATATGGAGAGCACTGACCACACCAGCAGATGCACAAGACCTTGTGATGGTTGGTTGTAACCAGTAAGAAGTTTGTAAATCTATTCTACTAATGCACAGACAACATGACATCTTTCCGCCACTAGATAGAAAGAAACCTGGGTAACCTATTCAATGATACATTCAAAAATCTAACACATAGATAGGATGACAGCTTTCTAGTGTTAGATCTTAAAGATCAAGAATACAGCATATCAGGCACAGCTTACAATAGAGAGGAAATGGAAAGTGAGCAGTTAACAGCAAAATAAACTTGTATTAGCTGAAAATGAAGACGAGACGCTGCAAGTGGCAAAATATCCACAATCTCCATAAGTTGAACCTTACATCAAAACATCAACCATCAACCCTGATTACATTTTGTTTCTGGGTATTTATAGATTTTACATTACAAAGAACTTGGTCCATTTAGGTATGGAGGGGTCATAATTGTCCACCAACTGCATTTAACTGCCTAATGGAGTCCCTGACTGTGTTTGCTTGCTGTAGTGGGCAAATCAGATCTTCTCAAGTGTTGTGTTGTCCTCTTAGGCAGTTGGAGTGTTCGTATCAGTGAGTTTCCATAACTGATAAATGCTGCTACGGGGCCATGCGTGTCCTTTCTTTCCCTTAGCCATACTGTCTGTTAAACATGGTTGTTGAGATCTGTCAGTGACTAGTAATGGAAAATTAGTCACCTTCTTCCTTCGGACGAACGGAGTGGTCAAAGGATGTGGGGTGCATGGGTGAATCGACAAGTTAGATGAGTGGAGATAATGGTCATCGGATCAAGGGAACGGACGGCGGAGATGGCTCTACAGGAGTTATAGGACGAGGTGGGAGTGGAATGATTTTGGGCCGTTAGATCTGGGGCAGCTAGATCTAATGGCAATTGGGCAGTGAAGCTGTGCGGTAGTTTAAACGGGTGGGCAGACAAGTTAGGTGGTAAACGGTATTGATTGCACTACTTTTGAGCATAAAGTAGTAAAAGGACAGGGGCGTGCGATCCCACTCAGAGGCCGACACGTAGCGGCGGATGAGAGAGAAAAAACGCTCTCATCGCGTGCTAATGTTCGGGTGAGTTGTGGGCGCGGGGAGAATGAATGTTGTCAAATCTTGGCGGGGATGATCGGGCGGTCGAAAAATGGTCGTGCAGGTCACTTTATCAGGCACGACGGGAGCTGTTAGGTTTGGCGGGGAAAATCAGCGGCGGGGATTAAGGGCGATGAGTTTATAAAGGCGCGAAGTCACATGGCTACGGTTTTATGGCCAATCCAAGCCTTTGCACTCGGGGCTTAAGGAAAAGGGGTTTTGTGGTTTTTTAAAAGAAAAGATAGAGGAAATGGAGATGAAGGGAGGACGAGCAGGGTAAAGGGAAGAGGTGAAAATGACCATTATGGGCCTCCTTTGAGCATAACCAACACAACCAAGCTTATCTCTGACCTTGAAAACCATAGTTATATAGGTAGAGATAACAGGTACCTTGAGATCCATTAACATCATCTATGGTTTCTCTCGCATCTATTAACGGCTTACATCATTAGTCAGTAATCAGATGGTGTCTACCATGTTCGACTCCAACTCATTGATTCACATGGTTAGACTCGTACTTTGATTGGTCATGTGAACGAGATAGAAGACCCTGGATCAAGTTTCATCCATCTAGGCTGTGGTTTTAGGATTATACATAGATCACAATGTATGGTGGCCGTGATCATATTGACAGTCATGAGTCCACCAGTTGCATCTGTGGGCTAGTCATTTGATCATTGTACATGTTATGTTAGCTTATGAGCTGAATATGGGTATGTTGACCTCAGCATACAAACATGTCCTGCTGTAAATGTATTGTAACAGATGAATCTCGCCAGTTTTCCTTAATCCCTACTTATCACAAGGTAAATCACTTCAGTCATCAATCATCATCTCTGACTTTGCGCTTTAGGGGCATTTTGTTATAGGTCGTTTTGTCACATCCGATCAGTGAGCCTCCTAATGGGATCAATAAACATCATATTCCCCCTTGTCACCATATTTCACAAAGCCCTAAGAATGTACCTTTCATTTCCCAAAATTTGAGCCCTAAACTACATCATCTAAGCCAGTTTGACGACCAATGCTCCATGTAAGCCTACTGGGGTGCGTTCACCAACAGGTTTCTCCAATGTGGCCTGTGTTGGTCACCAACAGGTTTCTCCCTTTTACACCTGCATTGGTTCTAGAAATCCAGGAGAATGATCAGGGTTCTGGAAGCTTTGCCTTCTAGGAGTTTCCAGAATTTGTTAGAACTACTTACCTTGGATAAATCATTCAGATCCTATCCATCCCTACATTGGATTTTTCACCACTTATCCTTTGATCCTATCCCTCCATCAAAGGTGGATCTCTTACCCTAGAATGGTAATTGGATAAAAACTCCTAACTTACCTTGCTTCTCTATATATTTCTAGCTTGGTATGAGGTTGGGAGTTGGCTTTTGGAGAATAATTCTACCCTTATGTTGTTGTAGTGAGTGGTCATCATTCCCTACATTTAGGGAGATTGGAGGTGCATATTCTGACAAGGAAAGGACAAGTCAACAACTTAGAGGAGATCTTCTACAATATCAACTGCTACTTATGGTTGTAATCTCCTTCCATTTATAATAATGCAATGAATTCATTGTTTTCCTATATGTGGAGTTGTTTCATATATTTTAATACCATGTTGATATATTGAATGAAGTAGTTAGATGATATTGCATACCTCTCATAGTTTCTTGGTTTGTCTTATCTGACTGTGTAGGTTCTAATTTTGGAAATCGAAACTGGAATTGGGGCTTTGAAGAGAAAGGAGTGAAGTATGTAAGGATTCTTGGTAGGCCTCACTCCATTATCTATTTACTTTAAGGAAAAGCATTGGCTTCCTTGTCTCTCTGTTGTTTTACGTTAGCCACTAACCTAGGGGAGGTAATTTTGTTTGCAACCATAGATCCCGTATAACATGAGGCTTTCCTCATCATTGATGTTAAGGTAGGGGTGAAGAGCAAGAATCCACTGAGGAAAATAGGATTTTTTTCTCCATGCAACAGAACTTGGAGGTTTTAACTCGCCAAGTAGCAATGGCACAAGTGGAGGGTCTACCCAAGGTAGTTCAGAGATGTGTGGTAGGAGTATCATGTGCTTGGATTTGACTATTCCAATGGGTGGCTAATTCCATCATCCACTATCACAACACACATCTAGGTTAGGGACCTTATTCATAGGGCTTTTGTTGTACTGATCAGATTATAAAACCCCTACAATAGAAGTCCTAATTTTGTAGGGCATTTGTCCACATTTTTCAATTATATTTTTAACACTATATATATATACAACAATTTATGATGACTCGACCATGTTTTTATTTGATTATGGTAAAATTATTATGCTTGACACATTGAGGAATTATTAATGTGCTAATATAAAACATAATTTGGAATAGAATCAATGACATGATTTCTAGACCTTGGAATATGAACATAAGTAATAAAACCAAAAGAATGCTCAAGTAACCTCACTCTACGAAATCACTAAAATAATAGAGAGTCACAAACATGATAAATATTATTGAAGTATGACACCACCAACTGAGAATCCAAACGAACTACGAATGATTGTATACCATGTGATATTTTCTTCGAAGAGTAATTCAATGACAACATTGTATTCAGTGACATTATTATATGCATTTCCTATACATGTGCCACTAGAAATAGATAACTAGTCAGTTGGATAATATATTACCCATGTTACAAAAGCTAAGTTTTGGGTGCGATGACTAGCTCTGTCTGCGAACCCTAAGTAGATCAGATCACCCATCAACACATGTCAAAGCATGTTAAAGGCACAATCATAAATGTCACCAAAACTGTAATAATAAAAAATTACTATGGACACTAATTACAAAACAAAGAAAATGCTTGAGAAATAGCTCAAGCATAATATTTCTTGAGATAAATATTGACAAAACAATCTTCCCCCTTGTGGGGATTCTCCAAGATACTAGGAAGGTTTACCAGCATATTCTCAAAAATATTATTCATGTTTCCTTTGGAAAAAATGTAAGAAAGATCCAAATGGTTCAAGGGTTGGTGAACACCTCCATATGAAGTCAAACAGGATAAAATAGACTCAACCATGTGCAAGTATGGAAGAAAATATGACCGATGATGTAAATCACCCCATGATCTCTATGCACTATTCATTGCTTCAAGAATGTGCTCGTCAATGAAAAAATAGTATCAAGACAATCCATAGACATGGTTGAATCAATTTCTCAAATCGTTATTGTACCATAATCCAAATCCTCTACTGAGGCAAGGGTTGGAACAAAGTCTATAGCATTATCAATGATTTCTTAGTAATCTATTTCAACTGCATACAAATGAATATTCATTCCCGCAATTTGTTCTTCTTAAAATGTGGTAGACAGAGAAGCAAAAATCCAAGGGTACTCAAAATAATTTGTACAGAAAGAATGATTTTGAGGAACTGTCATGGAGGTCATAGAAATGGTTTTAATAGACATGATTGTGGGTGGGAAATCAAAATTAACCCTTAAATATGAATACATAACTACCCCCAAATTTTCCATAGTCTTTTGAGAATTATTAATCAACGAAACGTGGAACTTGGCGAAGAATTAGGATTAGGATGGGTGTAAGCCATATACTCTATGGTAATGATTCTCCCTTCGAGAGGGAAGCACAACACATGAAAAAGGGTTGAGAAATCACCTTGAATCATGTATATCCAATTTTTCTCCAATAATAGATTGTAGTAGAGTCTGGCATCAACCACTTCCACCTCTACATTGACAATTTTCCCACCTACTTCGACTGGAAAGGTGAGAATAATCCCATGGAGTCTATGTGAATCACCATTGAATGCAGTTAAAAGATTTGGATATGGGACCAGATCTAGAGACTTGACTGCTTTCTGACATGTTATAGGCATAACCCACATGGAAATTCCTTCATCAATGATTGTTTAGCAAATTCTCTTGTTACAATATAGTGCCTTGACCTAAAAGGAAACATGGTGAGATAGTATAGGTTTGACACTAGAAGTATAAAATGTAATAACCTAAGAATTATTAGGGTCAATTACTTAAATCCCAATGAGTAATGTGCTCCTTTGTGTGGAACGCAATTGGAGCACTTCTAACACTAACATCTCACAATCTATCTAGGCTACATGCTCCACAACAGAATAATGTTGTGCAACCCTAGCATTGGGATTGAAATTCAATCATTTTATAGATCCTTTTGGCATCTGAGGTATAGACTCAACTACAAGTCTCTCAATATGAAGAGGCTCGTGTAGGTCAGATGTTTGTTTGGCCTTGGATGACTTAGGGTCTCCATAATTGTGTACTCGACTTGACAAGTATACTTGAGCATTAACCATATCTACATTCAAAAGAATATCCTCGTCAAATATGTTTCCCCTTTGGGGGGTTCTCTCAGTAGAATTGGCACCAACAAGAACTTATTGCCCATGGGGGAAGGGGTTGTTGAGCATAGCCTATGAACTAGAAGAAGCTATTTGTGACAACAAGCATTGTGCATCTTGAATTTTAAGGAAAAGATGGATCAGATGATCTCCCTTACAAATATTGCAAGGGAACTTAACTTTTTTCTTTGGTTCCTTCTTACCCTCACTAGTATCAATATTAGGTTTAGCTACATTATCCTTACCCTTCATATTTTTTTTATTTCCACGAAATTTCTTCTTCCCTCCAAATTGTTTGTTTCCTTTGTTAATAGACAACTGAACTGCATTGACCACGGAATACTATCATTGATCCCCCATTTTGTTCACACAACTACTGTTTTTCATCTCTATTTTGACCCTTGTGGCACTCCTTAAACCTACTCATGTTTGGAAAATTACTGAGGGGGGGGGGGGGGGGGGGGGGTGAATCAGTATTTCTTTCCCACTATTGTTTTACCTGTTAAAACATATACATTCAGAACACAGGATGAACAGCAAGAATAAATGCTTTTATTAATATAGCCTATGCAGTAAAATAGATACAATATATAGATGGTTACAGTCAGTTTCCAAGCTCCAACTTGGACTTTGGTGAGGCTCCAACCTCCAGAGCACCAACTCTATTTCGCCAAGACACCAATCTTGGACTTAGGAGCACAAAATCCATAGGACTTCAATCCTTCCTACTTCTGAGGCATCAACCCCAAGGACTCCAATCCTGCTTACTTCTAAGGCACCGGCTCCAAGGACTCCTATCCTTCTTGCTTCCAAGGCACCAACCCCAAGGACTCCTATCCTATCTTGTCAAGGAACTTTTGATGATAATGCTCTCTTCTCAAAACTCTTCTCTGCTGACTTATGTTTGGTTATAGTTTCTTTGTAGTCTCCAAGCTACAACATCAATGACAACTAGTCTTCTCTTGAAGGAGTCTTTACAACTCTTCCTACCATTCACACAGAGTCTCTAATAGCTGACCTCTGATCATATCTCCACACTTATTTAGTGAGTCCACTACAACTGCACTAAAACTCTGCATAAGAACCTGCTTTTAGTTCAAGCATATGTTCTAATTTCACAGTGAATGTTTTAGCAAGATTGCTTCTCTGTTGGCAACTTCTACCCTTCGAATTCCTCCTGTCCTGTTGGTCCTTCGGCCCTCTTTTTGTTCTGCTGGACCCTCTTTCTGTTCTGATGTTTTCTCCAACTTTTTCAACAGTGTTCAATAGCTGCAGTAGCCTTCACCCACATTCACCAGCAACTTCATACAATGCTTAACCACCTCTGCTGCTTCTGCTACCTCATATTCTGGTTCTTCGCCACAACAACAACAGCAACAACAGTTCACTGTTTTTACTATTTTATACATTCTCATGCCTTTGTCCATTGATTTCCTCTTACTCAATGGCTCTTTGGCTTCCTCCTCGCTCGCTTGAGCTTCGACTTCCTCAACACTCGCTCGACCTTCTGGCTTCCCTCCACCATTCGCTTTAGCTTCCTCATGTTTACCTTCGATTGATGTGCTGAAAATATAATATCGTCATGGAAAAGGTTGGTGTTTTAGCAATGGAGGAATTGGTGTTTCAGCAATGGAGAAATTAGTGTTTCAGCAAATTTTCTCCAAGTTTTTTAACAACGGGAAAAATGGGGAAAAGTTGGTGTTTCAGCAATGGAGAAATTGGTGTCTCAGCAACTTTTATCCAAGTGTTTCAACAACGGGAAAAATGGGGAAAAGTTGGTGTTTCAACAATGGTGTATTCCGCTTGCTATATATATAATTATGCTTTGATACCATATACACTATAATCCTCCTGATGGCTCTGTTTGCTCTGTTAGTTCCTTTGGCTCCATTCCATCTGCTCCTCTTGGCTCCTCTTGGCTATGATATGCCTCCTTGCTCTGATATGTTTGTTTCCACATATATATATGATATATATAGAGATATATATATATATATATATATATATATATGGCTCCTCCTGTAGCTCCTTTTAGTCCAATGTGGCTCCTTTGGCTTTGGCAATGTCTTTCAAAGACCTCCTTGCATATATGAATGCCTTCTCTTGCTCTGATATCCTGTAATATGCTTTGATATGTCTCCTTAGATAACTCCTCTTTGCTTATGGCTTGGCTATCTTGATGGCCTTGCTCCTGTCTCTTTATGAATCTGCTCTGCATCCCCTTGGCTTCATGTTATCCTCTAGTATCCAGAATATTTCCATAATGACATCAATGACAACCTAGGTCAACAATCTCCCCCTTTGTTATTGATGGCAATATTCTTCTTCTCTCCCCCTTTGACATCAATGGCAAAGCAGTGCTTTGGGACTCCCCCTATCAAACTGCTTCTGTTCTTCATGAATGGTAGATCTTCATGGGTCTGTGACTCCCCCTGTCGTAGTGCTCTTCTTCTTTTTACTCAAGATAGAAGGATTGATATTTTATCATCAATTTGCACATTATTCCCTCTTCGTGTCTCAGAATTGCTTTATCACGGCTTAAACAATGCTTAAGAATGCTCTACTTTAATGCTTTCATTTAGATTGCAAACGGCCATACACCAAGTGTCCAAGTCCAGGCTTTTTATGCTTAAATCCATATTGCTATCTCCACAGGTAACATTGAGAGGCCTTCATAGTCCGAATCAAGAGAAAATTCCCCTGAGATTGTCTTTCTTGCTATATTTCTCCAGATCTGAGTTCCTTTGTGTCTCTGTGCTTCCCCTTAAGTTACTGCCATCTATTATTCAATCATCATTGCATTTGGACAAAAACGTGAGAATTTGTGCCTTACTATTGCTATATTTCTTAAGTGGTCTGTATCAACTTAAGTTATGCTTGACTGCACAACATTCTCCTTCCTATGAGCCATCTTTTCCTTGTGTTCTTGTACATATCTTTGTAGATTATTTCCCTAGCATATTCAAATATCCAATCTGTGATTGTCTTTTAAATACAATTTCTAATCTACATCTTCATGCAATGCTTCAGTTTTGTTATATGCTGCCAGCTGCTCTCACTTCAAACTCCATTCCAGATGTATCTATTTGTTAAAGACTGCCTCTATTAGTGTCCAGAATTTATCTGTTCTCACATTAAATTCCTGAGTTAAGACATAAACTTTTGTGATAATAGCACCATGGTTGTTTTCCCTATTTCTTTAACAACAGTCCAAAGAATGGTTACAGGATCATGTGCTTCAATGGAGTGCTCCTGAGACATGATCTTCATCAAGGAATGATTGTTAATATAGCTCAACAAGGATTTCATCAAGACCCTTTTCACTAATAGCTTCTGCAATAGTGATCAAGATTTACAGGCTCCCCCTAACTGTATGCATCATCTACTTTTGGCAGAGTCTTCCCATAAAATGCTTATATTGTCAAAATTTAGGCCAATGACATATGTTGTTGGCTGGAAAGCTCAAAGGACTTTCGGATTGTATTTCCTTCCTTCTCCATACTTGTGTAACTTTCTTCTTTTGCATGGTTCTAGCTTGTGTAAGAGCCCATGTTAAGTTACAATCACATGCTGTATGACCAATGTTATGACACTTGAAGCATTCTACATTGTTCATGAATAAGAATTCATGATTTCTTCCTTCAAAATTGTTTCTTGGAGGTTGTTGGAGACTACAACATCTATCTCTATGATATGCTTTACAGTTTTTTGCCATGTGACCAAAGTTTGTACAAGAATAACAATAACCAAAAAATGAACTTTGGTACCTAGGAGATGGGGATTTCCTTTATGTACTTCTGAAGCCTTTCTGCCTTGATATCCTTTGATGATAACCATTACCTCTCGCATCTTTGACATCATCTACATTTCTTCTTGGAAGAGGATTTGTTCTATTGTAGCCTTGATTTTTCTCCTTGCCTTTGCTGGAGCTAGGAGTATCACCACTTCTTTCTAGCTTCTTCACATCTCTTTTGTTTAAAGCATTTTCATTCTTGTTTGAGGATTCACCTACATATCTTAGACCTGATTTATTAGATGGACATCTATGATAGCTGAGCATGTCATCCAAGGCTTGAGAGCTCTTCAAGGTTTTGTTCATCCTTTCAACCTTTGTTCTGAGGAAGATAATCTCTTCTTCCAATCTTTAACACTCATTATTCTTCTTAGCAAGTTTTTCCTCAGTTTCT
The DNA here is from genome assembly GCA_000404065.3 of Pinus taeda. Taxonomy (NCBI): domain Eukaryota; kingdom Viridiplantae; phylum Streptophyta; class Pinopsida; order Pinales; family Pinaceae; genus Pinus; species Pinus taeda. The sequence goes on from APFE030743397.1 coordinate 98,734, forward strand.
TCCTTGATACGAGTAGCTTCATCTGTTTCTCTTTTAAGGGAGATGATATCTGACTTCACTTTGAAGATTTCTTCATTCTTTTCTTGACTGCTCTCCATTTTCTTCTCAGCTCCTTGTGCCTGTTTCTTGGCTTCTTGTAGTTGAGACTTAAGGGAGGAGACCTCTACCTTGTACTGACCAATCTCTTCTTCAAGTTTGTTCAAGCTCTTGTGCCTTTGTTCAAGTTGGCTTGACAAGATATCTTCCTGCTTCTTTTCTTTATCCAATTGATTTGTCATGGATATGACTTCTTCATGATGCTTTCTTTTGCTTTGATGATATTCCTTCTTAAGCTTGGCAAGCTCTTCATCCCTTTCTTGTACTTGAAGCTTGATGAGGTCAACTTTCTTCCTTTTTTGATCTTGGTTACCAATTAGTGCTCTCTTCTTAAGTTCCTCATTTTCCTCTTTCAAATTGTTAATTTCTTCCATGGAAATCATAAGTTTAGCGAGGAGTTCTTCTACAAAATCTTTTTCCTTCTCTTCATCTTCTAAGTCTGTTTTAGCCTTGATGTCATCATTCTCATTTTCAGCTTCTATGACAGGTTCAGGATCTCCTTCTTGATTGATGGTCATGGTCAGTGCTCCTTTTGAGTGAAGATCATGAAGTTTGTCCCATATATCCTTTGCTGATGAATATTTTCCTAGATTGTTCTTTACAGAATCAGGTAGCCCATTCAAGATTGTCTTTGCTGATTTTGCATTGTACTCCTTGGATTCCCTATCCATCCTACTATCATCAATTACTGATTTCCAGATTTTAATCCCTTGAGTCTATAAGAAATTCCTCATTCTTGCTTCCCATATATTAAAGTTCCCATTGAACCTTGGAGACTCATCAAATTGATTGTCTTCTATTTTAGCAGTAGAGGGAGACACATCCTTAGGAGGATTGGAGACTTTCTTCCTTGACCTCGCCATTTGTGTTCTAAATGTCAACCTTCAAGCTGTTAAGCTTTGAATGAAGGTACCTGCTCTAATACCAATTGTTGGAAATACTGAGGGGGGGGTTAATCAGTATTTATTTTTCCCACTATTTTTTTACCAGTTAAAACATATATACTCAGAACACAGGATGAACAGCAAGAATAAATGCTTTTATTAATATAAACTGTGCAGTAAAATAGATACAATATATAGATGTTTACAATCAGATGCCAAGCTCCAACTTGGACTTTGGTGAGGCTCCAACCTCTAGAGCACCAGCTCTATTTCGCCAAGACACCAATCTTGGACTTAGGAGCACAAACTCCCAAGGACTTCAATCCTTCCTACTTCTGAGGCATCAAACCCAAGGACTCCAATCCTACTTACCCCTAAGGCACCAACCCCAAGGACTCATATCCTATCTTGTCAAGGCACTTTTGATGATAATGTTCTACTCTCAAAACTCTTCTCTGCTGACTTCTGTCTGGTTATAGTTTCTATGTAGTCTCCAAGCTACAGCATCAATGACAACCAGTCTTCTCTTGAAGGAGTCTTTACAACTCTTCCTACCATTCACACAGAGTCTCCAATAGCTTACCTCTGATCATATCTCCACACTGCTTTAGTGAGTCCACTACAACTGCATTAAAACTCTGCATAAGAACTTGCTTTCATTTCAAGCATATGTTCTACTGTCACGGTGAATGTTTCAGCAAGACTGCTTCTCTGTTGGCAACTTCTACCCTTCGAATTCCTCCTATCCTGTTGGTCCTTCAGCCCTGTTTTTGTTCTGTTGGACCCTCTTTTTGTTCTGTTGTTCCAACTTTTTCAACAGTGTTCAACAGCTGCAGCAACCTTCACCAGCGTTCACCAGCAACTTCATACAACGCTTAACCACCTCTGCTGCTTCTGCTACCTCATATTCTGGTTCTTCGCCACAATAACAACAACAACAATAGTTCTCTGTTTTTACTGTTTTATACATTCGCATGCTTTTGTCCATTCGTTTCCGCTTACTCAATGGCTCTTTGGCTTCCTCCACGCTCACTTGAGCTTTGGCTTCCTCAACACTCGCTCAACCTTCTGGCTTCCCTCCTCCATTCGCTTTAGCTTCCTCATGTTTACCTTCGATTGATGTGCTGAAAATATAATGTCATCACGAAAAAGGTTGGTGTTTCAGCAATGGAGGAATTGGTGTTTCAGCAATGGAGAAATTGGTGTTTCAACAAATTTTCGCCAAGTGTTTCAACAACGGGAAAAATGGGGAAACGTTGGTGTTTCAGCAATGGAGAAATTAGTGTCTCAGCAACTTTTCTCCAAGTGTTTCAACAACAGGAAAAATGGGGAAAAGTTGGTGTTTCAGCAATGGTGTATTCCGCCTGCTATATATATATAATTATGCTTTGATACCATATACACTATAATCCTCCCGATGGCTTTGTTTGCTCTGTTAGTTCCTTTGGCTCCATTCCGTCTGCTCCTCTTGGCTCCTCTTGGCTCCAATATGCCTCCTTGCTCTAATATGTTTGTTTTCACATATATATATGATATATATATATGGCTCCTCCTGCAGCTCTTTTTAGTCCAATGTGGCTCCTTTAAAGACCTCCTTGCATATATGAATGCCTCTCTTGCTCTGATATCTTGTAATATGGTTTGTTATGCCTCCTTAGGTAACTCCTCTTTGCTTATGGCTTGGCTATCCTGATGGCCTTGCTCCTATCTCTTCATGAATCTGCTCTGCATCCCCTTGGCTTCATGTCATCCTCTAGTATCCAGAATATTTCCATATTGACATCAATGACAACCTAGGTCAACAACTCACCTACCATTCTTATTGCCCTAATCACTATCCTAATATTTACTATGAGGTAAAGTATTTCATGGTAACATTTTGTTGTTTGTTAGTGAATTTAAGTAGATATGAGTAGCTATCCAAAAACTAACTATTTACTATGGTCGAAGTGTAGACATTTCAGCAAATGTGCAGGGTGACAATAGGAGAATGCAGACAATGAACCATGGTTCCTCCACTTTCATACTTAAGAGCCATTTTTGGGTTCGGTACCTAACATCGTAGGGGATAAGAGGTTGTATACTTCTAGATGGTGATTTGCCTCCAGCCATGCTTGAACGTGTTCGATTCTATCCATGATAAAGATCCTCGTTATCCTCTATGAATGGAGCAGACACCGAGATTGAGATTGGTTGAAAGTTGTTAAACTAAATTCGACAAGTTGTTCGAGCCACCCAATCTGAAGGAACGAATTAGCCAGGTTGTTAGGATTTATTATCCATAGTTCAGTTTGTTTTTACTTAGTTAACGCCTATAAAAGGCTGCTATGTAATACTTAGAAGCTAGAGAACAGAAGTAAAGTTGTTACTGTGTATCCTTCGGCTTATTATTTGAATCAAAGATTTCTACAATGGTTATGCATTAAGTTCAAGTTAATTGTTCGATGGTTTTCTATGTATGATAAGTTAATTTTGATCGAAGCCTTCCGTTTTCTATAAGTTAATCCACTCGCCAGGTGTGGCCGGGCCCACCCATCTGGGTTCAGCTTTGTAATATTGCATAGCAGTAGATCTATGTGATAGATACAGTCATTCTTCAATTATCTATGATTCATTACTAGTTTACTTGTTGTGTGGAGAGTTTTCTTAAGTTTTGATTGATTGTATCATGTTGTTGTTATAATGTTTTTTAAAACCCTTTGCTTCAGCGATCCAAATCTAGATCTCTGGTGTGGCCATCTCTTTTTATTTCAAGACAGAAACCTACATTGTTCGTGAACACTACACATTGTATTATACTGGACTGTCATAGATGTATATGAATTTGTCAAATTACATTGTCATCTAATGCTTATGAAGGGTTAGTTTACCCATTGACAGCGCAGAAGCTACTTTCAAACACTTAAATTGGATAACGTATTTAGAGACCAGAGATTAATGGAATCTGAGTTTAATTTGGATTATGATCAAATCATTTTCTCTTATTTCCTCTAAGTAATTGAATCGATTGACTCTCTTCTGAATTGTTTCTACAGATGTGTGCGATATAGGAAACACTTGTTTCAAGTTCATTATTTGAATAATGTGATTGGCATGAGCGTGGTTTGGTTTGAAACGATTGGTTTTATGTTAGGTTAGTTGCATGAATGTCTATACAACAAAAGCACTTCTTTCAGAGTATTGATTTGAATGATTTGTTGTAGCTTCAGTTAATTTCATTTGTCAAATAGATTCGTTGGTTGTTAAGTAGACTGCATGGGTTAACTTCAAGAGTGCAAAAGAGTGATTTAGTGTTAGTTGTTAAAAGCAATTCCCTTTGATTCATTTGAACTGCTTGATTCCCATGTTTCATTTGAATGTTTGATCATATTTTCTATAGCTTAAATGCCTGATTGAATTCTAAAAGCAGAGTGTTGGTTTGTTAAAATTTCAAATAGGGTTGTTTACATTTTGATTAATACAATTGTAGGGAAGATTTGAGTATAGTTTCTCATAATTGTTCAGTTGATTTCCATGTTTGAGTATAGTTAGTGTTTGAATTTGTGCTTGCGGTCATGATCAATTAGGGACTTGGATATAGCTTAGTCAAGAGTAAAACAGAGTATCTAAATTAGGTGATTAGCACCAAGATGTTTGATTGTTGATAAGCCAATATGGTTAATGAGTTTTGAGTGCAGTTTGGATTAGAATTGGATTATCATTACAAGTCGTGAAACTTCTGGTGTGGATTGCAAGAATTTGAACTTGAGTGTTTTGATTGATTAATCTTTGTATACGGTTTGTTTGATTAAGTATTCATTCTCATAACCTGGTATCTGTGGTAAAAGTCAAGTCACCCGTTAAGTCCATATTTCAATCCCAGTTCCAAATAGATTAAGTTCATAGAAGTTTTGGAAGTCATTAAATTAAATCTGATTATTGATTCTTCCTATGCTAGCTGGATGTTTGATTTCTTTCTAATTTGCAAGAACTAGTGTGTCTATTACCCAGCTGATCATTATAAAAGAAATGTTAAAACTCTTACCTAGAACTGAATAAAGGAAGCACAAGACAGCTCGTGCTTACGAGCCTAGATTGACATATAAATATTAGGAGATTGATTCCCCAATTTAATCTCTCAATAACTATGAGGGAGGATTAGATGGCATAGTTTTCCCAAAACATGTAGAATGTAAGGTCATTTTCTATAATTGACTAACTAGAAAACTATCCATGGTCAAATCAAGTGACCCCACTACCCCATTAGTGTGAGGTCTTGGTTTCAATTTAGCTAATTTCATCTATGGCCTCAGTGCATCAAGAAAAATATCGTAGAGGACACCAAACTAGAACTAGATCAGATCCAACTATTGGGCTCTAAAGATGGCTTGCTCCGTCATATACACCCCAGAGAGGGATACATCCTTAAACATTGGAAGTTGTAGTGATTCAAAAACCATTTAAGAAGCAAAAAAATCAGAAATTTGTGTTTTGATCATTCTCCTCCTTCTCTTCCACTCTTGAATGTGGTTGGAGATGTGGGTGAATATGTCATTTTAAAATTATCCAAGAGCTCAGTCCCAGAATTATATTCCATAGGAAATTTAAAATGGTTCAGAAATATTGTAGCCAAATCATTGAACCTAGAAAATGATCCCCCTTGAATTATATGTGCCACTTAACTGCATTCCCTATAAAGGTGCATTGAATAAGTTTTAACGAATTGAATCATCGATCGGGGAATTTAACAAGCACCAAAGGTAAAAATTGATCATATGGTTAGCAACATCCTTACTAGACTTTCCTTCAAATTTTGGAATGTCCAAGGGAATTTTGGTGGGGACTAGGGGCCAATTCAGGTCATAATGAACTAGGTCATTTGTTAATTTTGATAAATTTGGAAAATTCAAAGTTGCTAGAAAAAACAAACATGGTTGAGCCACAAGGTTCCATCTTGTAAAAGGAAAACCTCTTGAATGATTGTAATAAGGAAAATCATAACCTTGATTTTGAATGGCACTATATTTCCAGGGGTTGTTCATAGAAAATTCTAGATTAAAATTGAAACCTTAAAGTCCAGGACTAAATGGAGGAAATCCTCCACTCATAGTAGAACTATGATTCGAAGAGGTATTTCCCCTTGTCGACATACTATATGAAGTACAAACCCCTTGATAAGGGTTCCATATATTTGGAAAAGGCATAAATCTTGCCAACACACTACTACTAGGGAAGGGATGTCTCCCTCGCTGACCAAACGTTTGAAAAGGGCCACCAGTTGCCAACACACTCGAATATGGAAAATCTCCACCACTCTACCCCAAATGTTTGTGGGAAGGATTGAAGACTGGAGAGAAACCTAAAAAATGGAAAAGATCCACTTCCTAAAGAGGGCCTTGAAAGGGGTACATATCCACTTCCAAAGGTAAAACCTTGCAAAGGGGTTGAAAACTCGTCATGGCAGGCATAGATGAAGGTATAGTAAATGAAAATATAGATGAGATTGTGGAAATCCTAATTAAAGGAATCCTGAAAGGAAAGGTACCAATGAAAGAAGCAAAAGGTTGGATCCCCCCCCCCCCCCAACTTAGAAGTGGAGGTAGAGCCAATAACTATTGAAATGGGCATACAAATAGAAATAGTGGAGAAGGAGAATGTTCCCCCACCACTGACTGTAGAAGATAGTGTATGAACACCTTTATATTCAGTAGTCAAGCTAGTGCCACTTACATTGTCCATACCAAAAGAAGGACAGTTCAAATGAACATTATGAACCAAATCACCTACAAAAGATACAAATTAATGGTCCCTTGAGAGGGGATATATATATCAAGGTCAGCGGTATCCAAGATATCCTCAACCTCAAACTTATCCTTGAAAGATCTTAACTGGAATAGAATTCAACTATGACAATGATCATCAAGGTCATTGTTACCCACAATTTTTTGGGTGATATCCCTAAGATAAAAAAAAATCTCCATGATGGTCCTCAACCAGCAGCCAGAAACCCCTTGTAGCCACCAACTAGCTTGTTGTTCCATTTATCTTCCACCTAAGCCATCCATGTGCTCCCTCACCCATCTGTCATGATTGTATGTTTGAAAGTGGGCCTCACAAATCCAAAGGTATGCCTTTTAATTTTGTAATTGAGTATTTTAATTTATTTATCATGGAGCCTCTTGAGCATGGACTAATGGGGGGATTTAGTGGAAAGAGTGGACTAAGTTTGTGCTCTTGTCCCGTAGGTCTCTTTTAGGATGTTAACCTTGAACCCTAGTCCCATTGGATCTCTTTATTGGCCTTTGGGCTTCTCGGATGGTATTACATGGGAAACCCCGATTTTGGATGTGTAGTTCCACTCCCCTACTGAAATATATCATTCCCCTTCCACTCATTATAACCCCAATCATCACTCCTCCCACCTTGGTCCACATTCCTCCACTGGGTCCACAAAGGGTCACCCCCCCCTTTTCCCACACCTTGGGTCGGGCTTGGAATGATGCCTGGAGGTTGATGCAGCTAAAAAGAAAAACATTATTGGCCACATTCAACAGGAAATTGTACCCCAAAATGCAAAATATGGTTAGGACAAAAACATTTATCACGTGGGAAAAATCCATTACATGAGCTATGGTGGGCTCTAATAATGCAGCAATGATACTACAACTCTTGGGACTCCCTTTTTTACTTTATCAACCCGGTTGTTCGTAACAAACTTGAAAGCGACGGTGCTATATGCACAAGTACTAGCTCTTGCTGTAGACTGTCACTTGATCAGCTGGCACAAGTCTGCTAGGAGCTTAAGCCAACTTCTATGAGCTCTTAGAAGAAGATTTTAACTGTGATGGATGAAAGCTAACTCAAAAGAGGCTAGTCTACTTGCAAAAAGAAGCTGAAAGCTGAAAGGAAATGCAAACCCTAGCAACCCTAATTTTACGACTAACCCTACTGGTGCAAGAAAAGAGATGAAAAGCGGTGGAAATGGATGCCATGACTCTTGGAAAGGTAAAATGCATGTCACTAAGCTACTTCTGAAGTAAAATCTGAAAAAAAAAAAAAAAAAAAAAAAAAAAAAAAAAAAACATCTTTTTGTATTTTTGAGTAAGTTGGCAGAATTCTTATGCATGTGCTTTAACTATTTTTTATTGTGCAGAGGTTTATTGGCGAAAGGAAATGGATTAGGCACTTGCAAGAGGTTGGGAAGGTGAGAAGAGGGCCTAACGGGTCCCTGACACCCTTCCAGAGAGTTTCACAGTGATCGGATCTCGAAAAAACTGCTCACGTGAACTTCTACAAGAAGTCTGCAGGGGTTCTACAAGATGTTCTACAGGAAGATCCGAGAGAGGATTTTAGAGGGTTGATGGTGGAAAAACGGTGGGAAAGCATAAATGGAGGTTGGATGAGGATGTGAAGGGGTCTAGGACCTGGTGAATGAAGCTAAAGAGTGATTGAGGTGGTTGGATTCGTTCAAGGATGGAAGGAGCAATGCTGCACAAGGATGTAGAAATTAGGGCAAAGTGGGAAAGTGGCAAATGAAAGGAAGGAATCTTGGATTAGTGGTTGGAGCAGGTTGTATGATGGAGGAAGGGTAGGTAGGGATGTATTACAGGTGTTTTGCACACGATTTTCCAAAACTGATCGGACAAAGACTAGGAAAACCAAAGATCTAGCTATTTTGACCTAATTTGATCTAAAAACCAGAAACATGATGAACAGAACTTTATTGATAGAAAATCATGCAAGATAACTAAGGAAACTAAGCAAGAACAGATCTAAACATGCAAGTACAACTGGTAGCAACTTTTTCAACTAAAAATCTAACACTAGCAATTGCATTGAAAGGCAAAAACAGTGTTTTTGTGGCAGCAAGTATGCCTTGGTCTCAGTTCATGGTCCAAAGGAGGGAGAGATGAGATCAAGGATTGCTTGATGGCCTTTTTTCAGATATTTTCCTTTACCAAATTTTTAAATCAACATAAAGTATGAAAAGCTACTTTAATCATCAAAAACAATCTAAGTAACAAAACAAGATTTTAACATAAATAACAGAAATTATTATATGAATGCAGCAAAGACACATAAAGGTACACAAAGGAGGTACTGGCACTTGGGTTGGGCCCAACCCCAAGAGCTATAGCCTCCTAAGAAATATCAAAGTTGGTGCAAAGCTGGATTCATCTTTATTGATCGAAAAATAATAGTTACATCCCAAAAACTGTCTACAAGAAAAAGCTCGAAAACGTGTTGATACAGAGTTGCACTAAAGTGTGAAAATAGACTAACAAAATGACTAAACTACTAACTAAAATATAACTACAATATAAACAAAATTTGATTAACTAAACTGAGGCCCTAAGCCTTCTTATTTATACAAATGGGGACCTCCAACAGTCCTCTTAAAATCAAGCAACTTGGCTTCCTGGAATTGAAGATAACAGCTGTCCTATTTGACTTGCTTGGTTGCCCCTTGGCTTTGTGCTCCGCGTTTTGATGGATAATTCGAGGTAAGGGCTTATAAATGAAGGGGAAACCTTCCTACAAATCCTCTCCCTTGTTCTTCCATGAATTTGGCTGCCAAGTGCTCATTAAACCTTTGATTTTGTCTCAAAATTGACCGAAAATTTGCATAAAGCACACATTAGACTTTTTGGCATAATGACTAACCCAATTCACTCTATTAGCATAAATATAATCAAAAACATGCAATAAACTAATGATAATGGTGGATTAAGTCGAATTAGGAGGCTGAATGAGGCCATATAATTACCCATTTCCGGGGCTCATCATCACCCCCTACTGAAGGTGTTGCTCATCCTCTGAGCAACTAATCTATCTCTTCATTCTTGATGGCCCTCGTGGCCTCCTATCATCCCAAGCTTTTGAAGTGGTCTGCTCATGTGTGCCATAAAATTTTGCCTTCTTGTCCATGTCCTTCCATTTCTCCTCCTATTCTGTTTGTTTGAATTCTTGTGCTTTTCCTATCCTTAAAATACATGGAGGTTTGCCTTTTTCCTTTTCCTTTTTCTTTTGTAGGTGTGCTTAATGTAGCAAGCACAGTTGCTGCCTCCCTTGCCAAGATTTTAGGGGATGTTTCTTTCTGTTGCTCTTTCCCTTCACTTCCTGTAGAAATATATATGCCCATATTTTATGCTTGTGTCACTAATATCTCAGGGTGTGTCTTTTCTTTCTTTGCTGGGTCCCTGCCTTGGTTGTGGCAGTCTTCTTTTGGGCTTTCTTGGCCTTTTTCTTCACAACCTTTTTCCTTTTTCCCTTCTCTGTTTTTGTTGTTGTCTCCTTTTCTATCTTATGCTCAATGGTCTTGTCAAATTCCTCTTTTTCCTTCTATTCTTCCTCTGTTTTGCCCTCTGCTTGAATGTCTTATGCTCCCTCATCAATGTTCTTCTCAATTTCTTCAGTTTGCTCCCCCTCATCACTGTTGGATGGGCTGATGTTCTCAGCCAAAGTTCTAAAGTTATCATTCATGGACATATTTCTGAAGATTTTTCAAGCTATGGGGACAGTATAGGTGTGTAAAGCATCTTCCACCAACAATTTGATGAGTCCATGGTGGGCTAACTGATCTAGACTCCCTGCCTTAAACTTAATGTTGGAGTCTAGGAATCCTTCTGTCATTGTGCTTATACCCCTTCTGAACACCAAATGTAGGGATGGAGACAAGAATTTTGCAGAAAACAGGAAAACAGGGGAAAACTGTTTTTTTTCTAAGAAACAGGTAGCTCTTTTTTTTGAATGCAATTTCTTCCTTCTTAAGGCTTAATTCTCCCCTAAAATTGCATCACTTCTTTTGTAGAAACATGCAACAGATAAAATTGTTTGTTTTCTTCTTCTTCTTTTTAAAACAGGTAGAAATTTTGAATGCAATTACTCTTCTTTTTCAGGTTTAATCCTTCCTTAAAATGATATCATTCCTTCCACATATTGATAATTAAGGTGGGTAACATGGAACCTACCTCCTGAAGCCATAAATTTTGCAAAAACCAGTGTTTTCTTCTAAAAAAAGACAGCTCACTGCCGCTCCTGTAGAATTGGTTGTAGGTGCTCTTATAGAACCTGTTACTGCTCCTAGAATTTTTCATGTTTTTTTCACAACAGCAATTTGCAATTTTTCCTCTCTTCAAACTTTTCCAATCTGAATTTGCTTCTCAGTTTTTGAAAAGAAATCAATTTTTTTGACAGAACAGAGAACAAATAACACAGTTTTTTTCTTTCAAAGAGTGGAGAGTCTCGCAAATTCATTTTTTACACAGGCTTAGTTCCTATGGTTGCATCTCTCTTTTCAGAGGAGTGTGAGAAAGAATAAGACAGACTTTGAATGCAGAGGGAAAAAAAAAGAGAACTGTATAGAACTCAGAGAAAATATGCAGGCAGAATTTTCACTTTTTTCAATGTGCAAGCAGACTTTCACTCTCTTTTTCCATTCTAGTGTCGTGTTTAATTCACCACCTTACATAAAAAAAATCATGCACAGAGAAGTTTTCCCGATCCCACCTCAGTTTGAGCTTGAATTTCGACAAAATTCCCGAGTTTTCTTTCTGCTAAGTTGTTCTCTGCCTTTCCTGTAGACGTTGTTCCTACTCCTGTAGAACTATTACAGCTTGTTGTAGAATGCCAATAAGCAGGAGGGCTTTGAAAAATGGCCGAGAATGACTGGTTCACTACTATGGAGGTAGTATAGAGTTTGTTACAGCTAGGGGGACGATGATAAAATGGAAACAACGGTGGTGAGATTATTTCAAAGATGAGTTTGATTGGATAGTTATGGAGACTTATGTTGATGGAGGGTGAGCTTGCCAAGTGCACGTTGGCCCCATGCAGACCGTTGGTCCCCACTGCAATGTTATTATGAACTGTATGTTCTCTACCTGTTAATCACTTGACATCAATTGTGTTGGAGTTCAGAACATCTATTACTACCTGTTTTTTAAATTTCACGTGAGTTGAGTATACACGTATGCTGTATGATTTTAGGCTGAGCATTATAGAACTAGATAAGGCACTGTCTGAACTAGACGAGGGTGACCAATTATCTGGCCACGGATCTTGTTTAATCACAACCATCTCACTGTCCATGTAGTTCTTAAATTACATTCATGCAACAGAGGAACGGGTTTAGTCACTTACCTGGAAGTCAAATGCCTTTGTTGTGAGGTGTTGTGGCCTTTCCTTCTGCTGCATACCTTTGTTTCTGTGGATGCATGCTTGTCTATTTGCTGATATGTGGCTATTTTTCTTGTGCATGTATCCTCTGGCTGGATCTAAGCTGCAGGAATCTGCTTCCACCTTCAGATTTGCACCCTCATGCTGCTGATGCTAGATTTTTGCAGGACAGCGACTTGTTTTCTCCATAGCTCCCAAACGATGGATCGGATTGACCTAAAATTTTTTGAGCATGTTTCTATCATCGTTATGCACCTCCCATAGCAAAATTGTGGTCAATGGATGAGCAGATTTCGAGAAAAACTAAAAATGGCTAAAAGTGACAGAGGTCAATTTCTTGGAAACCATGCACTCGAATTGGCTAAAATTTCTTGGGCAGGTTACTATCACCCATATGCATCTCCCCATGAAAAAGGTTTTGAAATGGATGCACGGATATGGAGAAAATGAAAAAATGGCTGAAGGTGATGGAGGCTGATTTCTTGGAAACCGTGCACTAGAATTGGCTGAAATTGCTTGGGCATGTTGCCATAATCCCTATACAAATCCCCATAAAATAGTTTTTAAATGGATGCACCGTTTTCAAGTTAGCGAAAAAAAAATTCTGCTCTATGTATTTTTGTATCAGAGCATTCTGCAGTTTTTGCACAGTAAGGTAAAAATGAGCTTGGGTTGTAATGCAGACTTGGGTCTCGGCTGATGAGGAATCTAGATGGAGGGTAACAGGTATGATGAGTGAAAAATTGTTGCTTGATTTTTCATTAAGGAGTTTTTGCTGGCAGTATGAAGAAAACAGGATTTAAGTGTGTGACTGTGCAGGAACATAAAAATAAAAAATAAAAAATAAAAATTGAGTGCAATGGAGGTGTACGGAGATGGAAAGAGGTGACATATGGCGATGGATGGAAGCAGGGATGTTTACAGGCCTCATGGATAGATTCCCAACCTTCGAGTCCTCGTAGATCGATCTTGGCTTCTTTGTAGGCTCTACAGGATCTTCTTGTAGAAGACACTGAACTTCCTGTAGAAGGTGAAATCTCAGTCCGAATGAGACCAAATCTTAGAAAAGGGTAGTGGTCATGGAGGAATGGATTGTGAGAGATGCTTATAGCCTGGTGTTGACCTCTGCCTTTGTTTTGTGTGATCCTCCTAACCTGCAATTTCCTTCCTGCAACCTGTAATTATTCAACAGAAATTAGATTTATTTTTCTTTTTCTCTTTTCTTCTTTCTTTTTTTCTTTTTTTGAAAACAACTAGGGCGCCTCATGGAGGTTTTCACCCTAACTGCCTGCCCTGGGCACCTCCAAGGGAGGTTTTCACCCAGGGATCTTATTCTCTCTTTCTTTTCTCTTCTTTCCAACCCATTAACTGCCTCATGGAGGTTTTCAATTAATGAGTCAATCTGAAGCGCCCCCGAGGAGGTTTTCACCTTAGATTTTTATTTCCTCTTATTTTCATTTTTTTCTTTTTTCTTTTTTCTTTTTTCCTACCCTACCCTACTTGAAAAACAAAATCATTTTCAAGTATAAGAATACTTCCAATGGAGCCATGTGCATATTGAGATGATAGACAAAATGATGTGGAGGCTTGAAATGCATGCTTTGACACGTATCCATATTTCAGAGACCATATGATTTGACTTTGAAGGGATCAAGAATAGTTGAAGAAGAGAGTACTGCTGCAACTTAGTGACCATCTAGAACCATATCTCAATATAGCTCTGATATCCTTGGTCCTTTTGTTGTTCTGGATCATTCTTCATGTCACTTTCTACCATGACCTTCTCATCTTCCTCTTTTTGTTGATTTTTCTCTTGAATACATGGAGAATTTGATGGTAACCATGAGGAAACTCTCTCGATCTCTGATTTTGTTGTCTTCTCTTTATCAAGTACAGCCCATGGTTCTTTGATCTCCTCTTTTGCATCTTCGTTTGCTGGATGAGGTCTTTCAATGATATCAATATAGTCTTTGTTTTGCAATACTCTTCCTAAGCTATGGTGAATATCATTGAGCTTAAGAGGAGTTGTTTGGACATGCTGTACCTCAACATTATAATTGAGTTGAGCTACTCCAATGTGCGGGTTTGGAAATGGTGGTACGAGTAGTTGAGTGGGGGTGTATATTTGAGATGGATGTGGATGGGGCTATGGTTGGGTAGGTGGTGGAGGCAAAGGAGCAGGAGGAGAGTTGTACTAGGGCCTCCACCCCTGATGAGGTGCATTCCACTGAGGTTGTGGCTGAGCATAGGGGCGAAATGGATGAGTAGTTGGTTGAGCATGATATTGAGATGGATACGACCAAGGAAGGGGTGTGGACCAGGAAGGATGAGTAGGGGGACCCTAAGAAGGCATGGAAGTGGCTTGATAAGGGCTATAATAAGTCTGGGATGTCCCTTGCATTCCCTGCTGATAAGTTATGGGTCCATGTGGCCTCCTTTGGTTCATATAATAGAGTGGTTCAATGGCTCATTTGGCCCTCTGATATGCAACTTTAATTCTAGGCAAGGAAGGCCAGTGGTTCGTAGGATGGTCTCTTTCACAAACAAAACACACTGCTATGGAGTGCAATGGACATTCATTCCTAGGATGCTTTCTAGTCCACCTGGGACAAAAGATGGCCAAAGCCTTCTCGGCTTCCTCTTGCTTCCTTTGGATCCGCAAAGTATCCAGTTGCATGGCAAAAAACTGCCTCACCTCGCTCTTGAAATCTTCCATCAGATTTTCACATTCACCTTTTCCAACATAAAGGGATGAGTTGGAAGAAAAGGTACTGCTCCCAACATTTCTGTTTTCAGCCATTTGCTCCAGAAGAATGTTTTCTTCTTCTTCTCCCCTAGAGGTTCTTCAAAATATGTCTTGTTGTCCACCTAGGGGTTCTTCTTAATTACAGCCATCGAAGAAGAGAGAAGGTTGGCTATGTGAAGTAGTGGGGGTGTTGCGCAAACATTTTTCTGACTTATCTCTACTCCTACAAAGCATGAAAGGAAATCTTTTTGGTTGACTTTTGTTTTTTTTCTGCTTGTATCTGCAAAACTAAAATAGATTGAACTGCAACTAACTAAAATCTATCTTGCTGAAATGAAAATGCAGAATTTAAATGAAAGCAGGAAAGGACTAATCTATTTTGCTAAAATGAAATGCTAAGCTACGCTTGCAGAATTTAAATGCTAATCTATGCTTGCAGAATTGAAATTGCGGAATTAAAATGCTAATCTACGCTTGCAGAATTGAAATGCTAATCTATGAAAGCAGGAAATGTTTAATCTACTCTTGCTGAAATGAAATGAAAGCAGGAAATGTCTAATCTACACTTGCTGAAATGAAATGAAAGTAAGAAATATCTAATCTACTTTTGCATAAATGAAATTGTAGAATGGGAATGAAACAACTACTCTACTCTTGCTGAAATAAACTACTTAGCATAAGGTTGTAGTAGAAAATAGAATAAAATAAGCAATCACCAATACTTTGACGCTTCCCCAGCAACGGCGCCAAAAATATGGTGGGCTCCAGTATTGCAATAATGATGTTGCAACTCCTGGGACTCCCTTCTTTACTATTATCAACCCAGATGTTCATAACAAACTTGGAAGCGACGGTGCTATATGCACAAGTACTAACTCTTGCCGCAGGATGTCACTTGATCAGCTGGCACAAGTTCGCTAGGATCTTAAGCCGACTTCTATGAGCTCTTAGAAGAAGCTTTTAACTATGATGGATGAAAGCTAACTCAAAATAGGCTAGTCTACTTGTAGAAAGAAGCTGAAAGTTGAAAGGAAATGCAAACCCTAGCAAACCTTAGTTGTACCGACTAACCCTACTGGTGCAAGAAAGAGATGAGAGAAGTGGAAATGGATGCCATTGACTCTTGGAAAGGTAAAATGCATGTGACTAAGCTAATTTTGAAGTAAAATCTGGAAAAAGCATCTTTTTGTATTTTTGACTAAGTTGGCAGAATTATTGTGCATGTGCTTTAAATTTTTTTGACTATGTAGAGGTTGATTGGTGAAAGGAAATGGAGTAGGCACTTGCAGGAGGTTGGGAAGGTGAAAAGAGGGCCTAAGGGGTCCCTAACACCCTTCGAGAGAGTTTCACAGTGATCGGATCTCGAAAAACTATTCACGTGAACTTCTACAGGAAGTCTGTAGAAGTTCTACAAAATGTTCTACAGGAAGATCCGAGAGAGGATTTTAGAGGGTTGGTGGTCGAAAAATAGTGGGAAAGCAGAAATGGAGGTTGGATGAGGATTTGAAGGTGGTCTAGGATCTAGTGAATGAAGCTAAGGAGTGATTGAGGTGGTTGGATTCGTTCAAGGATGGAAGGAGCAATGTTGCACAAGGATGTAGAAATTAGGGCAAAGTGGGAAAGTGGCAAATGAAGGGAAGGAATCTTGGATTAGGGGTTGGATCAGGTTGTATGATGGAGGAAGGGTAGGTAGGGATGTATTACAGGTGTTCTGTACATGATTTTCCAAAACTGATCAGACAAAGACTAGGAAAACCAAAGATCTATCTATTTTGACCTAATTTGACCTAAAAACCAGAAACATGATGAACAGAAGTTTATTGACAGAAAATCATACAATATAACTAAGGAAACTAAGTAAGAATAGATATAAACATGCAAGTACAACTGGTAGCAACTTTTCCAACTAAAAATCTAACACTAGCAATTGCATTGAAAGGCAAAAACAATGTTTTTGTGGCAGCAAGTATTCCTTGGTCTCAGCTCATGGTCCCAAGGAGGGAGAGATGAGATCAAGGATTGCCTGATGGATTTTTTTCAGATCTTTTCCTTTACCAAATTTTCAAATCAACCTAAAATCTGAAAAGCTACTTTAATCATCAAAAACAACCTAAGTAACAAAACAAGATTTTAACCTAAATAACATAAATTATTCTATGAATGTAGCAAAGACACATAAAGGTACACAAAGGAGGTACTGGCACTTGGGTTGGGTCCAACCCCAAGAGCTATAGCCTCCTAAGAAAGATCAGAGCTGGTACAAAGCTGGATTCATCTTTATTGATCAAAAAATAATAGTTATATCCCAAAAACTGTCTACAAGAAAAAGCTCAAAAATGTGCTGATACAGAGCTGCACTAAAGTGTGAAAATAGACTAACAAAATGACTAACCTACTGACTAAAATCTAACTACAATCTAACTAAAATCTAACTAACTGAACTGAGGCCCTAATCCTTCTTATTTATACAAATGGGGACCTCCAACAGTCCTCCTAAAATCAAGCAACTCAGCTTCCTGGAACTGAAGATAACAGCAGTCCTACTTGACTTGCTTAGTTTCCCCTTGGCTTTGTGCTCTGAGTCTTGATGGAGAATTCGAGGTAAAGTCTCATAAATGAAGGGGAAACCTTCCTACAAATCCTCTCCCTTGTTCTTCCATGAATTTGGCTGCCAAGTGCTCATTAAACCTTTGATATTGTCTCAAAATTGACCAAAAATCTGCATAAAGCACACATTAGACTTTTTGGCATAATGACTAGCCCAATTCACTCTATTAGCATAAATATTATCAAAAACATGGAATAAACTAATGAGAATGGTGGATTAAGTCGAATTAGAAGGTTGAATGAGCCCATATAATTACCCATTTCTGGGGCTCATCAAGCTATAACCCATTTCATGGCCATCACCCTAGTTCCTACAGGCCTAAATGAGCCTCCTTTATCACTCAGGAACCCATGATTGTCCCAACCTCTAGTGGGTAATGAACCACCCCACCTTAAAAGGGGGTATTCACTACTATACTTTACACATCATGCTCTCCTTCCTAGATCCACGAGCAGTTAACTAAACAAAATTATAAAAAGGAAAAAGGCATATGAAGAAGGGTGGAAACATCAAGGCCGATGTAACTCATGTACCACGATTTCTCCCTCCTACATATTATTTACCCAAGTGTGGGATTCCCTGTTATTAGCTACCGTTATACCATGGCATGTGATCCAGGTTTCCCTCATTCATATCCTACTTTGTTCCATCATTATGCCACATGCCACCACCATTTGAAGGATTTACCATGGACATACCACCCCCTTTAGAAGCAGAAACCACCTAATAGGATGCATGGGTAACCCCATTTGGAGCTTGGAGACATTAACACATGCTAAAGCCCACTATGGAAGGGCATGTTATTATGAAGTGCCCACTTGTTTTCCATGGTTCGTAAACTCTTTTACTATATTTCTTTAATGGCTTGGTATGCTATAAGGCACAGGGATGCATTGGATCTTATGCAGGATTGCAGGTGGTCTCCATCTTGGGTTTGGTCTCCCTATATGGGGTCCTAACACTCCATAGGGCTACATTGGCACATGTAGGGTGTATTTTGAGATTTGTGGGCCTTCACAGTAGTAGAAAATATTCCATGGATCCTGAGATTCATTTGGAGATTGCTTGTGGTTCACTTATTGGGGGAGGAGATGCACCTAGTTCATCATGGCCAGCCAGCCCCACAGTTACATCATGCACTTGGTTGATGACCCAGGACCTATACGATGATTTGGAATCATTTATACCATAATCCAAGACCTTACAGATGGGCTACAGCCAACTTATATTTGTTTTGAGACCCATGAGGACACTTGTGTGCCCCCACACCCATTTGGGAGCACTACAAGTTTATTACTTGAAGAACAAGGGGCCAACCCCTTGTCCACTGCTTTTGGGAGTCCTATTTCACATTATGGTACATATGGACTTCATTATGACACATCTAAGGTCCAATGACATGTATTATTGATCATTAGACCTCTGGGGAGGCTTGCTCTTTTGATTTTGAGCTAGTTTGGTGGGCTTGTCACCAAAAGTATTGTTATTATGCACAATATTTTATTCCAAGGGCCTTTCTAGTCCAAATTATGCCATTTGAATCCCTTATATAATTGCATAAATAGAAGAGAGTGATTCTCTCTTATTCATCATCACATGGATTTATCATTTTCTCTTGTGAGAATTTCGCATTTCTTTGGAGGAGGAGATTTTTGGATGAATGGATGAATTTCGATGTTTGGTTATTCTTCTTTTTCTTGGAGCTTCTATGGTTGGAATATCTTAGTGATTGGATATATTCCTCTTACATGTAAGTACTATGTTAATTCTATTTTGATTGTTTATGTTTCTACATTCATGATTATGGGATTTTCGCTATTATAGGGTTAATTTGTTGCTTTTCTTGGAACAAAATTGTGGAAATTGAATCTCCAAATAGTGTTGTATCATGATTGGGCCATGTTTGAATGAATGAATGTTCCTAGAGACATACTTCTCTTGATAAGTCACCAAATGTTGTTGAATGAAGTATAAATGACCTTGAAGCTACTTCCATTAATCCCTAATGCCTAATGAATTTGTCTTTTAGGCCTCCTTTACGTGTAGAAATCAAGCCAAACCATAATTTATCCATGACTCCATATCTCCCAAAGAATAAGGCATTGGTCTTACACTGGTGATCACCTTAAATAATATTTTTTTTCACCTTTTCTCTTTCTTTCTATGCCTAGCATACATATGTCACCTAGGGCATCACTTATCTCACAATCTAGCCATCCAATTACTTCAATTTTTGGTCCACAATTGCGTTGGAGTTTTCTCTAGGGACCCTCCAAATTTCAAGCAAATCCGATTGTGGGATCTCAAAATATTGCAAGCCCTAGCTCAGGGACCGTTTTTTTCCCTAGGTTTCCCTCAGCTAGTGACCTCATTTGGATTATTGCATCAAATTCAAAGAAATATTCTCCTTTAATCCCTTTCTCTCCCTCAATTAGGTCAAGCACACCCTTAGTTGATAAATTCCATCCCCTTGAGCTAATTTTCGGTCCACTTGGTCCTATGTGGTCCCACAACCTTTTTAAGATAATTCTTCAAAGATCACATGGGAAACCAAGTTCCATAAGGATTTTGAGGATTAATAAACTCCTTTACATGTCATATTCCCCAAACCTAGCCTTAAAATCCTCATAAACCTCTCTTAGAGAACCCTACACCTCGCTTACAAAGCAAGCAAGCCCTAATTTTGAGTTTCTCCTAGGAAAGGGTTATTGGAATCACTTCTTATCCATTTCATTGGTCTACTCTTTATAGGTGATTCCTTACATACCAGTTATCCTCCCATATGAAATTCCATAAAGAGTGGGTAGCCTTATCTGAGGTGATGATCCAGATGGATATTGGTGGCCACCTGCCAAGTCCACTTGGACCCCCACCATTATTTCTTTCAGCTTTTCAGTTTCCTTAATTGTAGCACGGTTTACTATTTTTAGCAGTTTTTTGGGTCCTAAACTTCCGGAGCCATTTTAAGGCCCTAAACGACGTTTTTTGGGAAAACTGGAAGCAACATGGGTCCATGAACTAATGTTGCTCTTCACAAAGTTTTAGTTCTCGGATAGATCTTTCTAACAAGATACTGTGTGCTTCAAACGGAGATCGTATGCCAAAGTTACAAACCCGGGAAGTTGATGTACCAATTTACCCAAACGAGGCCCATAGTTTGGCGTTTCATCTTCTAGGGTTAGGTTTTTGGATGTTTAGGGTTTTCCATTGTTTCTCAACAATAAAAGGCCTTCGAGCCTCACTGTAACACAGTTCAGAGGCATGTAGCTGCCATATCACTTCTCATAGATAAGCTACAAACGCCCTAGCTGGTTTATTTCCATTTCTGTTTGTAAGCATATTTCAGTATTTTACATTAATGAATGATCGCCATCAAAAGTGGTCCACATACCTACAACAGTTCCATTTGAATATCAAGTATAAGAAGGGTAGCACCAATAATGTTGCAGATTGCCTCAGTGGACCACCGATAATGGCGTTAACCATTGTGCTCAACTCTTGTGGGCACGAGACTTCTGATTGGCCACTTCTTTACAAAACTGACCCAAAATTCAGCCACACATACCAGACACTCTTGGAGGGTCAGCATGTTCTAGATTTTCACCTCCAGGATGCTCTGTTATGCCACCTGGGTCACCTTTGTGTTCCTTCAAGCGAGCGTGCCATGATGATTTTGGAAGCACACTATAGTCGGGTTGCTGGACATTTCGAGGTCAAGAAAATGGTGGTAGTATTGGAGAAGTATTTCTATTGGCCGAATCTTCGACATGATGTCGAGAAGTACATCAGATCATGCATTGCCTGTGCCATTGCCAAACCAACCATCAAGAAGCAAGGCCTCTAGACCCCGCTACCTACCCCTAGTTGACCTTGGGAATCCATCTCCATGGATTACAAGTCAGGTCTTCCTTCAACTAAGCATGGAAACAACTATGTTTTTGTGGCCGTCGACAGGTTCTCAAGGATGGCCATTATGGTTGCCTGCAAGAAGAATATCATAGCAGAAGCCACTACTAAACTCTTCTTTGAACGAGTGTGGGTACACTTTGGGAACTCACAGTCTATCATCTCAAATCGGGATAGCAGGTTCCTCGGGTCATTTTGGTCCAGTCTCTAGTCGATGCTCGACACCAAACTCACTAAGTCCACAGCCTTCCATCCTCAAACTGATGGCCAGACAGAGGTTGTCAACAGGATCATTGTACACATTATGGGTGTGTACAACTCAAAGCATCCACGCACATGGGATGAGAGCCTCCCCTATGTTCAACATAGCTATAACCGGGCTCTCCATAGCTCGATTGGCCACAGACCTTTTCAAGTGGGCTTGGGATTCCAAAATGCCTTTCCGGAGCCTATCAAAAACTCAGACCACTCTGATTATGGTCCTTACACCATTGCCAAGGTTGTGGGAGACAATGCATTTGAGCTCGGCATTCCCCCATTCCTTGGCCTGCACCTAGTGTTCAATGTGGATTGCCTTTGGCCATACTTTCCACCATTACTAGACACATCCGACATTGCAAAACAGCTCACACCCATAGAGTTAAATCCAGATTGCATGGAACAAGCTGCAACTGATCAGATCATGGACACACAGATCAAGCACACTCGCCAGCACAATATCTAATTGTATCGAGTTTTCAAAGCAGGCCAACTCCTTCACCAAGGCAAGTGGCTCACGAGGGACCAAGTTCAGCAGAAGTTTCCTCATCTCATGGAGGAACTCAATGCAATGGGGACCATTGCTTCCTAAGGGGGGAGGAATGATCCAAGTGGATATTGGTGGCCGCCTGCCAAGTCCACTTGGACCCCCACCATTGTTTCTTTCAGCTTTTTAGTTTCCTTAATTGTAGCACAATTTACTATTTTTAGCAGTTTTTTGGGCCCTGAACTTCTAGAGCCGTTTTGAGGCCCCAAACGACATTTTTTGAGAAAACTAGGAGCAACATCTATCATATGCCAAAGTTACAACCTCGAGAAGTTGATGTACCAATTTACCCAAACAGGGCCCACAGTTTGGCGTTTCATCTACTAGGGTTAGGTCTTTGGATGTCTAGGGTTTTCCATTGTTTCTCAACAATAACAGGGCTTCGAGCCTCATTGTAACATAGTTCAGAGGAATGTGGCCACCACATCTCTTCTCAAAGATAAGCTACCATCGCCCTAGCTGGTTTATTTCCATTTCTTTTTGTAAGCATATTTTAGTAGTTTACATTAATGAGATGAAGTATTATTTCCACTGCATCTTTGTGTATATGGTTATCTCTGTATTTTGTTGTATTCCTGTTTAAATCTGGATCATGTGACATTGGGATAAAGCTCCATTATTACCACTCAAAATAGCAGGGGTCCTAAAAGGGGATCCTAGAGGAAGAACTGCTAATGACATGAAACATGTTTGTTTTTACCCATACAACATATTGACACATTATTATTGGTAACTGCATTGGAAGAAAGAAGCCCTAGTTCTTCACTGAGCTTCAAATTTAATGCGTGTAGTGTAAAAGAAGCATCTATCAAAGAACTTTAATTCACCCTTGTGACTCCATTTTAATCCTAATATGTGAAATCATAGAAAATGGTGATTTGTCTTGGTCATACATTTGCAAAACTCAATGACCAAGATATTCGAGAACTACAAAAGAATGTGGGTGAATATGCATAATATTATCAAAATATATTGCAAGGTATGGATATGGAATTCATGCTCAGGCTATATAGTTCACAACAAGCACAAATTGAAACACTGAGGTGTGCCTATGAAAGTGAACCTATTTGTCACCTTGACCTTGCTCACATAACATGTGCTCTGAATATTCTAGATAACCTAATCAATGAAAAATATTATAAACATGTACAAAATCCTACAAAGGGTAATGAGTTGGATGGTCAAGATGACACTAAAGAAAGCTCAAGTGCAAGCAAGGATGATGAGCAAATAGAACTAGAAGGCAATGGTAATGAGAAGGCGAACATCTCTTCCAATGATGACAAAGAATTGGATCTTGTAAGCCTCCAAATCATGCAAGAAATAATGGATGAATATAGTAGGTCATGCAGGGAGTTAGTAAGGGAATGTAATTCTAATGAAGTGTTCTTCCATTTTCATGAAGAAGAGGTGAAGCTTCATAAGATGAAACATGAATACAAAGAGAACCACACTAATGCTCTTCTCCTAGAAACATATTACCAAAATCATGTAACAAATACCTTAACTATTATTCTTCAAGAGAAGAGGGAAGAAGAGAAGTCTCACTTTTCAACTAACCAAGATGAAGATACCCTTGAGGATCTTGCTGATGAGCATGAAGATGAGTCTTTGTTGGGTTCACATGAGCAACGGGGTGATTTTGAGAACATGTGTATTGGGGATGATGAGGCTATGGAAAGTAAATTTGAAGTTGACCTCACTTTTCACAGGAGTAACACTCCCGATAGCTCCCCTTTCGAGAACCCTAAGGAATGTGACCCCATGAGCTCCTTAGAAGATGACATTGGAGATTATTTCCACATTGAAAAGGAGAAATGGAAAATTTTTGGGCCTCAATTTGATTGTACTCCCATTTATGGTAAAGACAGAGAGGATGAGGATGATATTAGTTCTCCCTTTCTCTCAGGCATTACTTATGATGACATATCTGTCGATACCTTTGGAAGGAGAATTATTATTTTCCCTTGCATGAGAAGGGTCAGTTTGAAGTAATTGATTCTCCTCTTTGGGAAAACCCAATATTTGATGTTAATAATGAGGAAATTGATAAGGATCCTATCTTCCTTCCTTGTGATTCTATATTCAAATCACCTAAGCCTTTAGATTACAATTTTGGGGAAGAAAAGGCCATTGAATATGACACTTCAACCTCCCCTCTTCCTTTTCCTCCTGCTCATCACCTTGAGTCTTCCTAAAATGATTCCCTCACCCCTTGTCATATGACCCCAAGTAACCATAAGCCCTTCCCCCTTTTGAGTACAATGTCAAGGACCAGCCCCTCATTGAATATTCTTTATCTCCTTGGGCCCCTCCTCAGGATCATGATCGATCTATAATTCCCCATTTCCAGTGTGATCATCGGCCAACCTAGAAGAAACAAAATTCTCCATGATGGTCCTCAGTCGGTAGCCCCTTGTAGCCACCAACTATCTCGTTGTGCCACTTCTCTACCACCTGAGCCAGCCATGTGGTCCCTCACCCGTCTGTCATGATCATATGTTTGAAGGTGAGCCTCACAAACCCAAATTTATGCCTTGTAATTTGGTAATTGAGTCTTTTAATTTATTTATCATGGAGACTCATGGGCATGGACTAATGGATGGATTCGGCGGAAAGAGTGGACTAGGTTTGTGCTCTTGTCCCCTATGTCTCTTTTAGGATGTTAATCTTAAACACTAGTGCCATGGGATCTCTTTTACTGACCTTTGGGCTTCATGGATGGTATTACATGGGAAACCCTAATTTTGGATGTGTGGTGCCACTCCCCAACTCACATATATCACTCCCCTTCCACTCATTATAACCCCATTCATCACTCCTCCCACCTAGGTCCACATTCCTCCACTGGGTCCAAAAAGGTTCACCCCCCCCCCCCCCTTTGCCCACACCGTCGAGCTTGGAATGATGCCTGGAGGTTGATGTAGCTAAAAATAAAAGAAAAAACATAATTGGCCGCATTCAACAGGAAATTGTACCACAAAATGGAAATGATGGCCAAGACAAAAACATTTAACACATGGGAAAAATCCATTACATGAGCTTTACCCCATTCCATGGCCATCACCTTGGTTCCTACAAGCCCTAAATCAGCCTCCTTTATCACTCACAAATCCATGATTGTCCCACCCCTAATGGGAGATGAACCATACCATCTTAAAAGGGGGTATTCATTGCTATGTTTTACACCTCATGCTCTTATTCCTGGAGCCCCAAGTAGTTAACCAAAGAAAATTATAAAAGGGAAAAAGGCATATGAAGAAGGGTGGAAAAATCAAGGTTGTGGTAACTCATGTACCACAATTTCTCCCTCCTACACATTATTTACCCAAGTGTGGGCTTCCTTGTTATTAGCTACCCTTATACCATGGCATGTGATCCAGGTTTACCATGTTCATCTCCTACTCTATTCCATCATTATGCCACATGCCACGACCATTTGAAGGATGTACCATGGACATTCCAACCCCTTTAGAAGTAAAAACCACCTAATAGGATGCTTGGTTAACCCCATTTGGAGCTTGGAGACATTAGTACATGCAAAAGCCCACTATGGAAGGGCATGCCATTATGAAGTGCCCACTTGTTTTCTATGGGTTCATAAACTCATTTACTTGATTTCTTTAATTCCTTTGTATGTTGGAAGGCACGTGGACACATTGGATCTTATGCAGGATTGCAGGTGGTTTCCATATTGGGTTTGGTCTCCCTATACGGGGTCCTAACCCCCCATAGAGCTACATTGGCACATGTAGGGTGTGTTTTGAGAGCCATGGGCCTCCACAGCAATAGAAAGCATTCCATGGATCCCCAGAGTTTTCACCTATTCAACAAGGAAGATGCACCTGGTTCACCGTGCCCAGTTGGCCCCACAGTTACATCATGCACTTGGCTGATTACCTAGGACCTGTATGATGATGTGGCTTCATTTATACCATCATCCGAGCCCTTGCAAATTTCATATAGGCATATTCTATTTGTTTGGAGACCCATGAGGACATTTATGTGCCCTCACACCCATTTGGGAGCACCACATGCTTATTACTTGAAGAACAAGGGGCAAGCCCCTTGCCCATTGTTTGTGGGAGTCATATTTCATATTATGGCACCTATGGACTTCATTAGGCCTCCTCTAAGGCCCAACGACATGTATTATTGATTATTCAACCTCTTGAGAGGCTTACTCTTTTGATTTTGAGCTCATTTGGTGGGCTTGTCACCAAAAGTATTGTTAATATGCATAATATTTTATTCTAGGGGCCTCTTTAGTCCAAATTATGCCATTTGAATCCCTTAGAGGATTGTATAAATAGAAGAGAGGCATTCTCTCTTACTCCTCATCACTCAAATTGATCGTTTGCTCTTGTGGGAATTTCACATTTCTTTGGAGGAGGATATTTTTGGATGAATGGATGAATTTTGATGTTTGGTTATTCTTCTATTTCTTGGAGCTTCTATGATTGGCATATCTTTGTGATTGGATATATTCCTCTTACATGTAAGTACTATGTGAGTTCTATTTTGACTCTTTATGTTGCTACATTCATGATTATGGGATTTTCACTATTCTAGGGTTGATTTACTGCTTTTCTTGGAACGAAATTATGGAAATTGAATCTCTAAATAGTGTTGCATCGTGATTGGGCCATGTTTGAATGAATTAATGTTCCTAGAGACATCATTCTATAGATAAGTCACCAAATATTGTAGAATTAAGTATAAATGACCTTGAAGCTACTTCCATTAAGCCCTAATGCCCAATGAATTTGTCTTTTAGGCCTCCTTTACGTGTAGAAATCAAGCCAAACTATAATTTATCCATGACTCCATCTATCCCAAAGAGAAAGGAATTGGTCTTCAACTGGTGATCACCTTAAATAATATTTTTTTTTCCACATTTTCTCTTTCTTTCTAGGCTTAGCCTGCATAGGTCACCTAGGGAATCACTTATCTCACAATCTAGCCATCCAATTACTTCAATTTTTGGTCCACAACTGTGTTGGCGTTTTCTTTAGAGGGCCTCCAAATTTGAAGCAAATTCAATGGTGGGATATTGAGATATTACAAGCCCTAGCTTGGGGATTATTTCTTGCCCTTGCTTTCCCTTGGCTAGTGACCTCATTGGGATTATTGCATCAAATTCAAAGAAAATTTATCCTTTAATTTCTTTCTCCCCCTCAATTAGGTCAAGTGCACCCTTGGTTGATAAATTCCATACCTTGATCTAATTCCGCATCCACTTGGTCCCATGTGGTCCCACAACCTTTTGAAGATAATTCTTCAAAGATCACTTGGGAAACCAAGTTCCATAAGGATTTTTAGGATTAAGAAACTCCATTACAAGTCATATTCCCTAAACCTATCCCTCAAATTCTCATCAACCTCTCCTAGATAACCCTACGCCTTGCTTACAAAGCAAGCAAGCCCTAATTTTGAGTTTCTCTTAGGAAAGGGTTATTGGAATCACTTCCTATCCATTTCATTGATCTACTCTTCATAGGTTATTCCTTACATATCGGGTCTCCTCCCATCGGTGAAATTTTTTAAAGAGTAGGGAGCCTTAGCTCAGGTGATAGTGGGCTAAACCTTCATTGTTTCCCTTGACCTAGCAGTTGTTCCTCTAGGATCCCTGCTAGTTTGAGCAGTAACAGTCACAAAGGAAACCTTCAACTTCGATTTTATCCTCTTATGATGATCCCTCTAATGGAGGGTTTAATTCTGGTGCATCCAGTTGAATTGGTTCAAAATAACCAATATAATCCTACCTACACCTTCAGGGTGAAGGCTCATTGCTCGCAGGAGAAAGCCTGTGAAGCTTCCTAGATCAACAAACCAACTA
The DNA here is from genome assembly GCA_000404065.3 of Pinus taeda. Taxonomy (NCBI): domain Eukaryota; kingdom Viridiplantae; phylum Streptophyta; class Pinopsida; order Pinales; family Pinaceae; genus Pinus; species Pinus taeda. The sequence goes on from APFE030743397.1 coordinate 126,775, forward strand.
TGCAACCAATTTTTAAAAATTAAAAAAAAAATACCAAATACCCTGAGGAGGGTTAGGACCACATAACACTCACTACAAAGATCCTTAATATAAAAAACGAACAAATAATATTCAAGTACTTTTTCTCTAGGTGATTAGGGTTGGACACCAAAATATGAGAAAGTGAAGAAAAGGTCTTCTGAAGAAATTCTTGGGATGATGAGGACCCAAGTCCTACCAGTGAAGGTAATAGAAACAGCTACATTGACCTCCTAACAATATCCTTGATTGGTGCAAGTATCTTCACTTCATGGGGCACCATCCAAGAGAATTATGACAGTAATATAATGTTTATGTCAAGATTCATAGGTATCACCCCCCTGCAATCATATAGGTAGTCTCTAGGAAAGAAAAATAACCTACCAGGTTTTAATAAGATGTTGAGGAGGACACTCGTGGGAAGGTGTTTGAACAAGTATGTGAGGGAGTATCTCTCTTTCCTTATCCTTTTACGACCTAGTGCTTGACTCTTGTGTTAGAGGAGCTTCCCTAACAACCTATACAAGACTTGAATTCCACTCTTTAATCAACTTCTATGTTTTGTTTGAGTGGCCTTGGATATTTTACTCTTCACACACCTATTCCAAGGCCATAGATCACCTAAACTAATTAGTTTTCTATGAAAACATAAAATTCTAGTTAATTTTAAGTTAAGTGTTAATTTTACTTCTCTTTTATTTTAGTAAAGGGTAACAAGAGTGAAACTAGTGATGTTTTGACATAAGAAATCGAATGAAAACACTTAACTACATGCAATGTAGCTCTCTTTCTTTGATGAAAAAGTGAGTTCAATTTGGGTTCTACGAAATCCTATTCAATATTTTATTTTCCTTTAAAATGCAAAAAGATAAACTTTTCACACTATGGATCAAAGTCAATAAAGATGCAAAATGATTTGCACCATGCAAAATGTACACTACACTAATGCAACTAACTCTGATCTAAAATGCCAAAATTCACTTATGAACTTGTATGCAACAAATGCAAGAAAAATATTTCAAGAAACCGGCAAGATGTACAAACTACAAGCACCAAAAAGAACTTATAAACATCAAAGAAACTAAAGCAAGAAAAAACTTCAAGCAACCAGCCAAATGCATAAGTGACAAGTATTGAAAAGAGTAACCACAAACTACCTTGAAGCACACACAACGATAGAAATAACTACCAGAGTCTTATGGTAGTATGGAAACCAAATGAACTTGGTTTTTTTATCTCCAAATAAAAAACAAAAAGAAACGGAAAGCAAATTTTTATTTTCTTTTCTCAAAAGTGAAAATCAAAACAAAATCAAAGTGAACACACAAACTTGCAGCCATTTATATAGAAAGTGACAAGGAATAAAGAAGAATAAAGGATTTTCAAACTAACAACAACAAATGTTACCAACAAGGCTTGAAGAAAACAAAAAACTTGGAAAATAAGTCCAAGGATCCAATCCAAACCCTAAAACACTCACACAACAAGAAACCCTAATTATACAAGAAAATATTCACATAAAACGACCAAGTAGACAAAGATACTTACAATTTCATAAATGTCAAAATCGGACCAGTGAAAAGGAGCACATAGAGACATTTCCAAGTCTCTTGAACACAAAGAAGAGTGGAAAGTTTTTCACCTTCGAGACTATATTTTATTGTTCTTTAAACCGATTGCACATACAAGATTGTTCCAAAAGCAACCTGAATATACACAATTTGTGAATAGTCAACGAGCATATATATGAAATGTTCTAAAAGAAAAATGTGTATATGTGCAAAAGACTGAAAATAAATAAATAAATAAAAACCAAGATATAAAGGATCAAGCTAGAAAGATAGATCCAAAGAGGGATCTAGACACTGAAATAAAACAGGAAATATATTGATTACTCAATTCAGCGATACAGGATTTAGGGAAAATATTCAAAATTATTTTCCTCAACGGAGACGCTAATTCTATTGTGAGGTGAAACCCTCGAGGCTAGAGTTGATAGCCCCATTAGGGAGGAAATAGAAAATCAACAAAGAAAAGTCAAGAATCAAAACATCATATAACTCACATAAAATTTACAAAAGAAGGAATGGGGACTCCCAATGGGTCTTATATTTGATGTTGATCCTCAAGGTCTAAACCCTTGTTCTTGCTCCAAAGATGCAGACTTGCAACACCATCCAACAAACACAGAGCAGAATAGAAAACTCCAACTTATGCAAGTATATATGGCAAGGTAGTCCATAAACAATTCATTACATATTCATAACATGAAATAAAAACAATAGAATTAGGACAGAATATGAGTTTATTTTATTGATAGTAGCAGAAGATAGGTAGTTACACAATCATATGATCCTGGTTGTCATCAATGAGCATAACCTTATTCTAGATCCTCCCAAGCCACTGAAGATATCCTCCTCCAATAAAAGCTAGATAGATGTGAGATAGAAATTACTCAACATCATGGGGTAGAAACAAGGTTTCCTCTATTTTATCTTTCTGCATTGTTGTATGGTGTTGTCTACTATTTATTATTGTGTATGATCATTTGAAGAAGAACAATAGTAATAACTAAAGATTAACTAATGCACTGGAAAAAGAAAATAAATAAATAAAATAAAAAATGCTAATTGCTAAGAAATATTGATTCACCCCCCTCTCAGTATTTCCAACAATTGGTATCGGAGCTTGGTTCCTTCAGTAACAGCTTAACCACTGGAAGGTAGTTT